>JAVXUP010001446.1:75000-232948 GCA_033070095.1 Escallonia herrerae | reverse complement strand
AATCCCTCCACAGTATATCTTGGAACGGTGGACGAAGGAAGCCAATAGAGTCCACGGTCACATTCCTTACGTGCCCAATGTTTCAGTTGATTTCGAGCAATCTGAGACGCTGCGATATAATCACCTTTGTAACATCATGCACGGTTTATCATTGGATGCAGCGTCAACATTTGATGGGTACAGGTATCAAGTTGAAGCAGCCGCACGGGATAAGGCTAACCTTGCACAGTTTAGGATGGCATTACCAGAAAGACGGGACACTCCGACTAGTCGGACGACTCCAGCCGGTAGATTCAATCGAGCTTCACAGCCAGTCATTGACGGCACTAGCCTGCAAGGTGAGGAGGACGACATTTTTGATCCGATTATTTCTCAAACAAAAGGGCGAAAACGAGCAATACGCATGAAGAATCCGATTGAAGAAGCAACGGGTCAAAAAAAATTGCGAAAGTGTGCGTTGTGTAATAAGATGACTGATCATGACAAGAGAAACCATTATAAAGTGTTAGGTATCGAACCTGGCAGTATGGTCGAGGAGGACGATGATGATGATCAGTGTTAGGGTTAATGTTTCAGTTGTATAAATTGAACTTTTATAATGTTTAAATTTGTGATTTGGTTTGTGGAATCATAGCTTCCGAAAAATTACGTAATTTTTTTGTCATTTTTTTTTCTCATTGAACCTTAGGCGTGCTAGTTAGCCCATTTGTATCAATTTTGAAAAAAACCGAGACACATTATTTTTTGGGTTTTCCTAGGAAGGGCCTGTTCGGCACACTTTAGGGCCCAATTCATAGCTTCCGAAAAATTACGTAATTTTTTTTGTCACTTTTTTTTTGCTCATTGAACCTTAGGCACGCTAGTTAGCCCATTTGTATCAATTTCGGAAAAAATCGAGACACATTATTTTTTGGGTTTTCCTAGGAAGGGCCTGTTCGGGCACACTTTAGGGCCCAATTCATAACTTCCGAAAAATTACGTAATTTTTTTTGTCACTTTTTTTTGCTCATTGAACCTTAGGCACGCTAGTTAGCCCATTTGTATCAATTTTGAAAAAAATCGAGACACATTATGTTTTGGATTTTCCTAAGAAGGGCCTGTTCGGGCACACTTTAGGGCCCAATTCATAACTTCCGAAAAATTACGTAATTTTTTTTGTCACTTTTTTTTTGCTCATTGAACCTTAGGCACGCTAGTTAGCCCATTTGTATCAATTTTGGAAAAAAACGAGACACGTTATTTTTTGGGTTTTCCTAGGAAGAGCCTGTTCGGGCACACTTTAGGGCCCAATTCATAACTTCCGAAAAATTACGTAATTTTTTTTGTCACTTTTTTTTGCTCATTGAACCTTAGGCACGCTAGTTAGCCCATTTGTATCAATTTCGGAAAAAAAACCGAGACACATTAATTCAATTTCAACCTTAATATCCAAAATCCAACAATAGTAATAATAAACACATACGAACGTCTACTACATCTCAGGATAATGGTAAGGAAGGCGTCTAGCTACACCCTTTTTCAGCTCCCAGGCTATCCTATATCTAAACGTCAAGGCATCGTTTCGAGACCACGTATCATATTCGAGCACATCCGAGCGAGCTATGTAGTCCATGTACTTGAGGACGTAAATCCCGCAATCATGACTGTTATATTGCTTTGGTCGGTTTTCTATCATCACGACCGTCCAAGGATCTATCATTGTTTTGCTCGTGATGGCTTCCCCCTTAAAATGTCGACACGCTAGTGGAATGATAGTAGTCTGCATCCAACAATAAAAAAGGTTATCAAGCCTATGTAACAAGAAGAATAGACTATGAGCGAAGGTCAAGATATAAACTAACCACCGCATTGATGTACGTGGAGTACACCTGCGCCAGCTGCTGACCAGGTCCGTCTTCCCTTAGGCTATCGTATATGTGGACCACTTTATTCTCTGGAAAGAGAACTAATAGGAAGAAGTGGCTTGCATGAAGAGCAGGTAGCATGATTAGGTTCGCATCAGCTGCGTGACATTGATAGTCCGCGTTCAAGTAGGAAAGCACGTTTGCAGATGGTCGCCATTCACCCTTGCTTGTCCCTCGCTTCCTCCTCCATTCTGTGAACTCCTTCATGCTATTCACCATGAAGGGGATAACAAAAGAGGCATACATGTTGAGCTTCAAAGTTTGGCAGGGGTTATAATTTAGCTCTCTAACACGCAGCAGATCTATATAAGCGTCAATGAGAAAATTCAAAATATCTGTGTTCGGCGCCAACAGTCTTAGATCTGAGTGAGCTAGGAATGAAGCAACAGGAAAGTCTGCTGTAGCGATTGGCTCATGCCCAAAGTAGTGCCGGTCGATCCAATCCCTTTTGGCCGGACTCAATGGCTTCGTCGGTTGTCCTTTATCCGACCGATGCTTGGGCGCGATGCCTGGATTCCTACTTGGGTCACTTAAATCTGGGGCTGAGAGTCGTACGCGTCAGGAGGCAAGCGAGTAGACGGCTCCCACACCTGACTCTGGGGCTGATAGTCGTACGCGTCAGGAGGCAAGCGACTAGACGGCTCCCTTTGGTAACCCCGGTACGCAAGACTAAAGTTTTGAACTTCAGTCTTGTACCTCTCAATGGACCTCTTGAGATTGTCAGGAGCCTGCGCGACAAACCAGTCAAACCCCTCCAGCTGCTTGAACACCTCAGTGCCCTGGTCAACCTAAAAAACATGCATACAAAATATGGCTAATCATTTCAGGCATGGTCGATAAGGTGCGCAAATAAAAATTGAAACAACACTAGCATGACTTACAATGTTCAATGCCCAGAACTGGTCATAGATCTCACGTGGCGCATACGATGTCTTCCTCGCCTGGGAAGGGCGATTCACCCTCGTGCGCGTCACCTTGAGAAACCATTGCAGGTATTCCTCAATGCTGATGCTGTCGGCCTTCAGCGATACAAGGCTATCATATGTTTCTTGCCAGGTATTCCACTGTTGCACCTCGTCGCTCAACAAATTCAAGGCATCAGGCACCTCGAAGTTCGGCCCTCGACCACTCCTGTATGGCCGCATGTCTACAGCGGGTTTTGGTATCCCTTGTAGACAGCCAGCTTGCCTCATAGCTCGATCGGGCATCTGAAACTCACATACTTCGAAGTGAATAAGCGGCACCCGAACCAAACCTGCCAGCACGTACGACACCGGAAGTTGCCAACACCACTCATCCAACAGATGCATCACCTTGCTATATGGCTGCCACGTCACCTGGGATGCATTGAGTATCTCTAGTTCCCCCCGATAGAACTTTAGATGGTGGTGCGGGTCTACCCGTCTCCTTCCGGTTGGTCGTAGGCCCCCAGGCCCACACCCTAGGCCACGTCTCATCGGAATATTCCCGCGGTTGTGGACGACCCGTGGGTAGCCTCTCGTAAGACCAAACCTGTGAATGCAAACATTATCTGGAATTAGCAATTAATCCCGAATATATTGACACGTCAACCAAGAAAATAAATGCTCAAACCTGTAATAGAGTGAGGCAGGCGGCAATGGACTTGGCACCGTTTCTCGTAGCTTTGTGCAGTGCTCGATATAGGTGCGCAAGGACAGCTGAACCCCACGAATACGAGTATACCTCCTCAAGATCCTCCAAGAACACCATATACTTCGGATGCACCGTGTTTTTCGAATGCGTCGGAAGTAATATGGCTCCAATAATATACAGAAGGAATGCTTTCGTATACGTCACGAAATCGTGAGGAGTGTATTCATCCGGTAGCACGCCATACTGCTCTCTCAGCCATTTAAGTTTGATGCCGTTCGTTGTAAGAGCTTCCCTCGGAATTCCCGGGAAATACTGCCTAGCCATCTTCGCTATGGATGCAGACGTTTTGCTCGAAGTAATGGGTTTGCCGTGACATGGGATTCCAAGTATAAATCCGACGTCCTCTAATGTAATAGTCATTTCACCAAACCGGAAGTGAAATGAGTTCGTCTCGCTCCTCCATCGTTCAACTAGAGCGGATATAAGGCAATCGTCGTGTCGAGACCATCCCGGGATCGGTGAACATAGATAAATTTTGACGGTGTAATAGTTGTATTTGTTCCTCGTTTAGTACCCACTCTTCAACTTGTGCTTTGAATTGTTTCCAAAACACCCCTATCGACACCGTCAAATACGTGCCTCGCGACGTGGTCATCGTCATCGTATAGGATTGATGTATCATGAGGTCCGGCGTTGAAATCCATATATCTAAGAACAAAATATAATCGTAAACCAACTTAGTATCCATAATATTTACATTCCAAAACTATAAATGGATCTTTAACCTAGCTTACCAACGCATTAGCAATAGTAATTATCTCATTATTTCAATGTATTAAAACAATTCCTCACTTCTCACCACTCCGAACGCTTAATTACGCTAGTTCCCTAAAATTTAGCGCCAACGTGGTTATTTAGCAATATACCCCCTGATGGCCGCTACAGCCCCAACACCTCAAAACCGCTTTAAAACTACTTTTTAAATGTATTACATCAATTATATACCAAATATTTCCTTTATCAAATTTTAAAGGGGATGAGTTACCAAAACACCCCCAACTTAAGCAAAATACCCCCTGGCAGCTATCGACCCAACAAACATCTCAGAACAAGGGTAAAATAACTTTTCGGGTGTCTTACACTCCTATTATTTCCTCCAGTTGTGTTACAATGTTCAATTACCAAAATACCCCCGATGAGCGGCAAATTACCGAAATGCCCCCGAGGGTTCATTATCACCCTAACGCCCCAAACCAGCTTCAAAACAACCTTTCAGGTGTTTTACTTACATTTCTGGACTAGAAAGTCCTTTGAAAAACTTAACACCGTAAAATTACCAAAATACCCCTCTCGGGGTGGCAAATTACCAAAATGCCCCTGGCATCAGAACAAGCTCAAAAGTGTTTGAAATGCTATTTTAAGCTTCCCGAATTCATTCTTGATCTAAAAAGTATTCTACGGACTTTTCGCCCAAAAATCCCGAACCGGTGTCCGGATCGAGCGCTTAAAAGCCCGTTCGGCCAAAAAATAGCTAACGACTTCGGAATGGCCCGAAATCCTGGGGGATGGAACTTCCCAACATCCTAGGGTTCTCATAAAAGTTTCGCACGAAATCGCGCTGGCTTGATATTTTAAATTACACTACAAAGTTACAAGGTTCCCCTCAATCAGTTAACCCCTTTCCAGTCTTTGGAAAAATCTGAAATTTTTTCCTGATATAGATCTTTTAAAAATAACTAGGGTCTCTTTTTCGCACTTTGGCACAATCTAGCTCTAGCTATTTTTTATAAATTTGTGAAAAACTGTCTAATTAAGTTTTCACCTTTAGCGACAATTACGTTTCGTATTCACATTAAACACACATAGTGTTACACCCTAGGAACACACACAGTGTCTTAAACTCCTATTATTTCCTCCAGTTGTGTTACAATGTTCAATTACCAAAATACCCCCGATGAGCGACAAATTACAGAAATGCCCCCGGGGGTTCATTATCACCCTAACGCCCCAAACCAGCTTCAAAACAACCTTTCAGGTGTTTTACTTACATTTCTGGACTAGAAAGTCCTTTGAAAAACTTAACACCGTAAAATTACCAAAATACCCCTCTCGGGGTGGCAAATTACCAAAATGCCCCTGGCATCAGAACAATCTCAAAAGTGCATTGAAATGCTATTTTAAGCTTCCCGAATTCATTCTTGATCTAAAAAGTATTCTACGGACTTTTCGCCCAAAAATCCCGAACCGGTGTCCGGATCAAGCGCTTAAAAGCCCGTTCGGCCAAAAAAATAGCTAACGACTTCGGAATGGCCCGAATTCCTGGGGGATGGAACTTCCCAACATCCTAGGGTTCTCATAAAAGTTTCGCGCGAAATCGCGCTGGCTTGATATTTTAAATTACAGTGCAAAGTTTCAAGGTTCCCCGTATCAGTTAACCCCTTTCCAGTATTTGAAAAAATCTGAAATTTTTTCCTGATATAGATCTTTTAAAAATAACTAGGGTCTCTTTTTCGTACTTTGGCAAAATCTAGCTCTAGCTATTTTTATAAATTTGTGAAAAATCCTAATTTAGACGCCCTAAAAAATCGCTATTTTGGAATCTATAAATGTAATACCGCTCATCCGATCTCCGATTGATCTGATTTTTGTTTCCTTCAATTTGTATTTTTCGTTATCTTTGATTTGAGTCTACAATGACTATTTTTGAACTTTGAAATTAACATTGAATTATTAAGAAAACCCAAAAAATACTTACTTGTTTTGACTTGATATATTTAAAGAAAAATCCACCGATCTTCTAGCGGTTATCCACCGAGCTTCTAGCGTAAAATTTTTTGTTTGTATTGTTGTAGGTGAGATATGGAGTATGAAGATAGTTGGTAAAGATGATGGAGAGTGGAAGAAAGGGTTCGGGGAGGAGGGATTATAAAGAGAAAAAAGCGAAGGAAAGAGAAGAAAGAAGACAGAAAAAAAATCCGTGAGTGAGGGGGAAGGACACCACGTGGCATCACGAGAGGGGGAAGGGGGGCCATGGGGAAGGGGGCATCACGGGGGAAGGGGGGCCATGGGGGGGGGGGCATCACGGGGGGACACCACGTGGGGTGGGGGTGGGGACCGCAACACTTTGTTGCGGTTGGGCATGGTGGGGGATAGGGCCACGTGGCGGGGGAGAGGAGTACGGGGACACGTGGCGGGGGAAGGGGACCGGGGGAAGGGGCCAACCACAACACTTTGTTGCGGTTGGGGGCATGGAGGGGCCATGGGGGAGGGGAGGACGGGGGGCCATGGGGGGAAGGGGGAGGCCACGTGGGTGAGGGGGGCCAACCGCAACTCTTTGTTGAGGTTGGGCAGCGGGTGGGGGTGGGGGAGACGGGGGGAAGGGGGAGGGGGGCCATGGGGGGAAGGCGGGAAGGGGGAGGGGGGTCCATGGGGGCGCACCGCAACAAAGTGTTGCGGTTGTGTATTTGCAATCAATAATGTCAACCGCTACTCTTGTTACGGTTTGGTGGAGAAATTTTATTTCTCCACCGGTGGGACTCCCTATATATATATATATATATATATGTGTGTGTGCGCGCGCGCGCGCGCGCCTTGCAAACCTCAAATCTTATCTTCTTGAGTTACCTTGGCGTGCCCCAAATCAGAGTCTGCTGAACCTAAAAGGGACAGATTTTACCCTACTTGGGCAATCCACTGTAAATTCAAAAGCATTTCAGAATTCAGACTTTCAAGGCAAACTCAGTGTGTGTGTGAGAGAGAGAGAGAGTGGGAGTGCCATGAACGCCCCCGATCGTTACGAGCGATTCGTCGTGCCCGAGGGCACCAAGAAGTAAACCCCCTTCTCTGTCCTACATAATGTTGTTATTTGATCCCATCAATTTAGTTAGTGATCGCACTCACTTTTTAACCATGATGAAACGATTCTAGGGTTTCCTACGAAAGGGACACCAAGATCATCAATGCGGCCTCGTTCACCATCGAGAGAGAGGACCACACCATAGGCAACATCGTCCGCATGTACGTACCACGTTTAGTTCCATTTGGTCTCGCTATTTTTAGTTGCTTAGGCCCTAACTTTGTAGCCCTTATTTGTGATTGTTTGTTGGTTTAAAACAGGCAACTCCATAGGGACGAGAATGTCCTCTTTGCTGGCTACAAGCTGCCTCACCCTCTTCAGTACAAAATCATCGTTAGGGTTAGTGTGTTACAGTATCTGCTTCTCTGTGTTAAGTGTTTGTAATTGCTGTCACTTGCTGGTATTAACATTTGGCGGTTTATAATGTTGTATGTTTATGGATTACTGTGTGACATGCATCGAGTATGTCACTTCTACATCTCTCTTGTCGCTAACAACGTTTAATTAGGGTGTGGATATTGACATTCTGTTGTGGTTTACCCAATTGTCCCTTTTAAACATGTAGCAGCCTGTGTCACTTGAAGAACTTTTTTGTTTTCCTGGAACTTTTGAATGTATGTGACAGCTTTTAATTCTTTTGCTGTAGAGGTTAAGTTCCTCCTCAATGGAACATGAAAAAGTCAGGGACCTATCAATTTCATGTCTTCTGGAAGCCCCATTGTTATCCAATGCCTCAACTAGGAGAATAGGGGAGAAGTTATGAGAAAAGACTTGATGCTAGGGATTTATCAGAAAACATGTGCTTCGAAGGGGGGAATGGAAGAATCATGTGACCGACTCCACCTAGTTTGGGACAAAGGGGATGATGACGACGATGGGAGCACTTGGTTGATTGTCGTGGTTGTCAAATCGAAATACAATAAAAAATGGTTTGTCACACCTATTTAAGATGAAAAATGACTTGCGATGCCATGCTATCCAAAAGTGAAAGGCCGACACGATAGGAGATAGTTAGGCTTTGGGGACCAGAAGCGGAATGTGCTCAGGGAGTTTAAATGCGTAATCGTATATTCTGATAGTGATCAAGTGTATGTATCTGATATATTTGATAAGTTCTTTTGTTGCAGTTCTATTTGAAGTGTCAAAAAGGATTCTTGAAGCATCACTGAATTATCAGACTGTGAAATGCTAATCAATTTTCTCTTTTGGTATATTGGGTAGTTAAACAAAACTACTTACTAGTCAACCTGGGCCTAACCTTGCTACAGCATTACATCCAAATCCAAGAGGATATCTCCAGGAGGCTCTACAAATGATGAATTCCCTGCAAACTCTTTTTTGCAAGCTTGCAGGCCCACCGGTTAGCCTCCCTCCAAATAAAACAGAGCCGTAGTTCCATTTTCTACCGACCAACGTATTCACTGGTCTTGTCAACATCATTTAAGGCTTCCTTAGCATCTGATTCTAGAAAAGCCCTCTTCAAGCCTCTAGTTTAGGCAATATCTAACGCCTTCCACATGGCCCATAGCTTGGCCCTAAAACCATCACCATTTCCTATGTTATAGATGAAGCGAGATACCCATTTCTCTCTGTAATCCTGAAGAATTCCTAGCGCACCTGCTTGATTCCACCAATAGTAGGAGGGGGTCAACTCACTGTGATTGGTTGCATATTCCTTAACACCATATGGGACTACCAGCTTTATGAATTTCTTTGGCTCGCTTCAGAACTAAAAAAACTAATGCTTTCCGCAAAAACCACCTTATTCTACCAAAACCAAATATACCTCACTACCTCAGCGAAATAAAGTTTCATTCGGTCCATTCAGAAACTTCCTTGGTCTTTTAAGTTCCAATGCACCAAATCCCTGACATTAGATCCAGAGAAGTCTTGCCAGAACCTGACTTGATAAGCTTCTCCCAAATTTTACTAGCGTTGGAAGAATCATGGAGAGATGGAGAGTTGGCTTCGAATCTAGTCCACAAATGGCTTGCATTATCAAGAAGGCTGCATTTATGATCCCATTCATTCTTTAAAATGTGATCATGTCTTTTCAGCCATATGAAAATCTTGGCTCTCACCTGACCTTTCAATGCTGACTAAGATTTTCAGCTGTTGTCTGTCTCAATTGCAGTACGTCCCGAAAGATCATAGGCTGATTTGGCCAAAAACTTTCCCTTTGTTGCATATTTCCACATGTGAATGTCTGAATTATCAGTAGTTGTGTGTTATACAAAAGCAGCAAACTTGGCCTTGACTGATTGGGACAACGCCATCTAAAGTATCCCAATCTTAATAATCCCAAGGTGTCTAGTATTACCTACCAATTTTTCTAGCTCACATGCAGGGATCACCGCATCAGTATTTCCTTAAAAAGGGGTATCTAACAGCTATGGATGTCTCCAGAACACCCTAACTGTCCATTACCCACTCTCCATCCAAGTGCCACCTTCAATAGGTCACTGCCTTCTGGTTTGTTGCATCAGGTACACGAACAATTAGCCAAAGGATGATTCCGGATTTCATGTTTTGCCTTCCACAGACTGGAACTTTCATATAGCACCCGCCAATTCAGCTTCGTCATGAAAGAGTGTTGATATCTGACATCTTTAGAACCTCAACCACTCCATATTCTTTTACCTGCATATGACTTTCGAAGCTAACAGGTGCATCTTTCTCTTATCAATCGTCTCCCCTAGAAATCTTTTACTGCAACGGTCGATCGCATGACAAACAGCCTCAGGCACCTTGGACATGTGTACATTATACCCTGGGAGATCTGTTGTTACAGTCTTAACTAGGTGCAACCCGACCTCCGTTAAGGGGCAGGAAGCCTTCCAGTAAGTCTTATGAATTTTTCTAGCAAATAGTCGCAAGTTTTCTTTATGACAAGTTCATGAAGCAAAGGAACTGCCAAATATTTCCAGGATTACTGGTGAGATGAATGTCACTTAGTAGACTAATTGCTCTAATTGTGGCTCTTGGAATGGGCGAAATCACAATCTTTCTATTTCTGAAGGCTAAGCTCGTGGCCAGCTGCAACACAAAACTGTTCCATAACTGATCACACAAGCAGCTTGCTCTGTCGAGGCTTCCAAAAAGAGCAATAGGTCACATCTGATCGATAGAGGTGAGATCGAAGGGTTCTCCTTAGCTGGTTTTTTAAGGGGTCTTCGCATCTTTGCTGTCGCACTAACATTAATTAGATGCAACATAAGTATGGTGATAGGGAGTCCCCCTGCCTCAAGCCCGGGTAGCTCGAAAAGATTCTCTGCGCTTGCGTTCCGTAGAAGCGCCTACTTACTGGAAGAGGCAATCTGTAATCAATGAAATTTAATCGGAGGAGGACCCACAGCGGATAGTGTATCTTTCAAGAGATTCCAACTAATTCTATCATATGCCTTTTCAAAATCAAGTTTCATGATCATGCTGCCTTTTCTTTTTGGATTTGTATGGAGCATCTCCTGGACAATTACTACATTATCACTTGCCTGTTTACCAGAATTAAAGCTGCTCCGTGTAGGGGCTACTAGTTGGTTAAGACATGGGCGAAGCTGATTTTCCATGACCTCGGTAAGAATCTTTATTAAAACGTTATGTAACACAATAGGCCAATAATGTGTAATAGAATGCTGGAGCCTTGGACCCATGGAAAAGGCTGACTCTACCATAGGATGAAGAAACGACCCCACCACATCCCAGCATTGTTGATATAGCGCAGTGTGTAACCCATCGGGTCCACAAGCCTTGCATGGCTTCATATTAAAGGCAGATTTTCTTTCCTCGTTGATCGAGATTGGAGCTAACAGCATTTCCTAAGCAGACCTCACAGTCTTAGACATAGTATCGCTTAGATTTATGTACTGAGGAGAAACATATTAAAAAGTAATGAAGATCGAAGAAACAAGATAACCAAAGAGTTGAATAGTTTTCTGAGCCACTCATGTATAATTGTTGGAAGGAGAGAATTAAGACTTGCTTATAAGTGTTTTTAAGATTTAGTTTCATTGGCGTATATCATAAAGTTGATGGAGAGGAGCAGCTATATGCTATTAGATAGCATCCAGGTGGTACTGGATGATTGTCGGGGACATGCTACAAGTGGATGATTGTCCAAGTTATTTGGCCTGATTAGCATGTGTTTTGTGGCTTAAAGTGTTAAGAAGTTGGGTTTTGAATTTGCAATATGGCTTGGAATTTGATTAAGCACAATAGAGGGATGCTCTGGGTTTGTTCCGGGCACTTAAAATAGTATTTTGGTTAGTTTGGGGTCTCTTGGTGTGTTTGTTCGCCGTTGATTGAAAGAAAGCAATATATGTGGTAGGCAAAAAGAACTTATATGCAGTTGTAAGCTTGTGGAGGCCTTGAACTATCACATCATTAAGAAAAAAGGATTATTTGCAGCCTAGAAGATTAAACCTGTATGTTGCAGGCATTTGCCCCATCCTAGGTAGCACAGACGCGGACACCGCGTTTCGACACTGACACCGACCAGGAAACTGGGCACACAATTTCCAAAAAAACAGATATTTGACACCGCAGGACACCGCTGAATTTTTTATATATTTTTATTTTACATAACTATATATATGTATGAACATATGCTAAAAAAATAAACCTCAACCGGAGCAATTGAGTTCCATCCAAAACGGATGAGAAAGAAAGCTAGTAACACGAAATATTCTCAATGGTAACAAGAAAGAAGGTCGATAACAAGAAAGCAATTGAATGTCTCAAGAGTATCAAGATTAGAGTCTCAACAGTAACAAGAGAGAAGGAAAAAGGACATGGGACCAAAGGCATGAAGGAGAAGTTTTATATAGCCGGATAGGTCTGTAGACGAGGTAGGAGATGTTGACCTATCTTCCACTGGACCGGCAAGCTTGGATGTTTTAGCCTTTTAGGTGACAAAAAGGAGGAAAAGAGAAAAAGATGGGAGAGAAAGATAAAGGTAACTTTTGCTGGGTAGATCTGATTAGGGTATGGCCTAAAAGTTTATTTCCATAAAAGCTCTAGATTTGTTAATTATTAGATACGGACCCTAAAATAAGTTTGAAATATTGTATTTGGTCCCATACGCGTGGACACTTCTTCAAGAGGTGTTTGACACGGTGTTCGTTAATTATAAAATAAATAGTTAAATTCGGACACCGCTGAGAGGTGTCAGACACGTGTCTGGAGGTGTTGGTGAGGTGTCGGTAGGTGTCGGACACCATACCTTGACCTATAAGAGGTGTCGGTGCTTCCCCACATCTTATCTAGATACCAGAGGTATCGCTGTCTATTTTCTTTGACAAGTGGATCTTATAAAGTTCCACAGGGGAACATAACAATTTGTAGTGTAAGGTTTCCTATAGATATTTTGTTTTATTGTTTCTGAATATCCCCCCTTCCCAATCCCCTCCACTTTCCTTTATAAGGGTTCGTTCTGATCAGGTTCACTTTTTACTTTCGAGGCAAACTATGCCCTTCTCTTTTCCTGATATCTGTACTACTCATGTACACTGGTTTGGGTTGTTTATTTCATATATCTTATTTATTGAACAAGTTATAAACCTCTCGTCAGTTCCTGTAAAATCTTCTTAATTCATTACAATACGATGTCAGTTTTTCTTACTTCCCTTAGTAAATATTTCAAAGGAGACGGTTGAGTTCGTAACAACTAGATATATATCGGTCTTATGATTAAGGTCTGACTATAAAGCAGTTATATAGAGTGCAGTGCCTAAAAAATAAAAATATCAAACTTGAAGTTGCACTATGAGCTAGAGCCCCTCAGTTGCAGGATTTTTAAATCCTGGTCGCGCTCCCACCCACGGAACCTTACTACTGAATCCCGTTCCCGCTCCCGCCAACGCTATGTGCAACTATGAGCTAGACATGTAACTCGAGGCACATGCAACCAGAGTATAGTAGTGGTTGACAGCTTGGACCTCGTAACCGGTGCATGATTTGCAATTTCAAATGCGAGATTGAAAGTAGACGGTGCAAAAGGGAGCAACTCTTATTAAGTGGGGTTCTGCTATGGTGGTCACCAATTGCTGTAGCGTGCCTTCCCATTTCTTCCAGCACATCGTCTTGGCTCACCACAGCTACGACCCCGTTGAAGTGGTTAAGTTGGGTGTCATTTAATTTGTTCTTTCCCTTTTAGTTCTAGTTTCTTATTTTGAACATCTTACTTTATTGCTGTTGATATTTCTTATGCTGATAATTTGGAATCTGACTAGCTGCTCTACTGGGAACCTTTAAACGCTCAAGGCCCTGAAACACTCTTTTAGTAGTCTTCTTTGATAGTTTTCATTGTTTACTTTTGCTTCATGTTAATTTCACTGTTATTTTCTTTAGTTTATTGTTGTAGCTGTTGTCCAATAAACAATTTTTATCCCAGTGTAGTGCTTGATATTTCCTTTTCGCAACCTGGTGCATATGGTTTATAACGTCCTGATGGGGATTTGGCAGGTTCACACAACTAGTCAGTCGTCGCCAATGCAGGCATACAATCAGGCTATAAATGATCTGGACAAGGAGCTGGATCATCTGAAGATTGCTTTCGAGGTTTGACTCATTTACTTCAGATGCTTTTGTTCTTTTTTGGGAAATTAGCCTTTGAGAAGTTCTCCTTTGAAAGTGGAATTTTACTAACAATAAATTATACAAGAGAAAAATTACTCTCCCATATTGAAATCTCTGTAAGAGCCTACTGGTTTCGTGTTCTTAGTTCTATCATCATGATCATCATCTGAGCATTTGCCCCAAACTGGTTGAGGGGCTACATGAACCTTTTTCTTCCATTCCCCCCCTATTAAAGCACACGTCTAAGACAAATCAAGTCTTTTCTCAATACTTCTCCCTATGTTATCCTTGGTGTGCCCCTACCTGGTCTTACCCCCATCAACTTGGCACAAAAGACTTCTTCTTACTGGGGTACCTAAAGGCTTATGTTGGATGGCCTTAGTCCTAGAAATTAGCAGCAATTTATGTTTCTGATGGAAAGACAGAAATTAAATTTTCATTTAGCTTGTGTTTCTAGGATGGAACAAGTGTTCTCCTAGCATAGTTAGTACTCCCTCATTTGCTAATATTGCATTTTAAAAGAATTTGCAATGATAACAGATGTATATATCTTTTCTATGTCGTATTTGTGATTTATGTAGGGGCCATGACTAACCTCTAAATAGTTAATCGGGAAGAAGAGCCAATCATCGGTTGGCAAGAACCTAGTTGTATCGACTTCCTTTGAAAAAGAAGGCCTGGATGAGACTTTATAGTTATATGCTGTTTGCATCAATATATGTTCTAAGAATGCACTTGTGGCATCTTTCTGGTGACACC
Organism: Escallonia herrerae; assembly: GCA_033070095.1. Taxonomy (NCBI): domain Eukaryota; kingdom Viridiplantae; phylum Streptophyta; class Magnoliopsida; order Escalloniales; family Escalloniaceae; genus Escallonia; species Escallonia herrerae. The sequence goes on along the minus strand of JAVXUP010001446.1, from coordinate 218,242 downwards.
TTGCATAGGGAAGCCAAACTAATTTTAGCAGTTCCTAGATGCCTGCATCACAATCTTCCAAGTGCCTATGCATAAGCGGTATAAAATATGGAAAGTCACATTAAATCATCGAAGAGAAAGAGGAGTAGAAGTGAATCTGTTCTGAAAACCCTTATTCTGGTTTCTTTATTTAAAGCATGGTTGACACTCCAACCCACCCCCCTTTCCTTCCCCGGGGTAGTTTCGTTTTCTGATATTTGCGCTATACGTTTGTCTTCCATGAGGGTCATCTGTTTCTAGGCATAAAAATGATTTCGAGATGGATTCCATTGAACCACCAGAGAGTTCTCTTATTTAAATGGTTCTCTCAGCTTGCCTTCAGCAAGAGGAGCAAGTTGTTTTGATCTGTAGAAACAGCAATCTATGGCCTTTATGTTCCTCTATTTGTTGAACTTACAATAAAATATAACTCCTTTCGGTGGTTTTATGTGTCTAATGCATAGAATGTTGCAAAGCTGTAGGGGCCAAGAATCTGTTTCTGATGGCTGTAATGCAAATTTATCTACTATGAGAGTAGTTTATATGTTGACTGGAACATGATTGCTGGCTAGATTCCTCAGAGATTGCTGGAGAGTGATTTCTATATGGAAATTGTTCTATCAGCTTGTCAGCAAAGAGAAGCTAGCTTCTTTTTATCTGCAGAAACCAGCTTGTGTATTTCGTTTTGGAAATGGTTCTCTTAGTGTTTTTGGGGATAATTCTTTGTTTTCTATGCTTATAATCTGACAAAGTGGGTTTGGGCAAGACTTGTCTAGTTCACTCTGGCCTTTCTTGGGTCAAAATAGTTTTGTCTGGTTCACTTGGTGTATTCTGGTTCAAAATTGTTTAAGATCCTGCTCAATTGAGTGAAGAATGGTTCAAGCTTACATGATCATGATCTTTGCTGTCCTGTTCACCAGTCTCACTGGCAAGGACCGGGCACTGTTCCTTCTCATCGAAGAGACTATTCTACATATTAGTCTCATTGTTTTTCTTCCAATTTTCAATTTTCTCTGCAGTCTGAGCTGGCAAAGCGTTCGTGAGATAGTGCATTTGCGGTGAGGGCTATTTTCGTGGCTGGTGTAAAGAGAATGTTGCTTTTTTTCATTGAAGATCTTGGTGTACTATGATGATCTTGACATGTAAGATGGGAAGTGACTATGATTATCATGACATTTTATACTAATATGTAGCAGTGAGGGAATCGTTTTTATCATGACATTTCATTAGTAATCTGTTGGAAAGCCGTGAATGAGATTATCGACTTTCACAGCTATTGAGCAGGTTCTGTCCACAAGTCTCTGCCACTACGAGTTGTGAAGCTCATGCGTCCCGCATGAGGCATTTCTGAAGCATCTTTACTTTCCCATATTGTGTACCTGGGAAGAAGGGAGGGTTCCTCGAGGCTCAAGCCAGCTCTGGCGTTTTGTGATGTGAAAGCCTCATTAAATATTGATAGATAGATTGGAAACAAAGTTTGCAGGACAGAACATAGGGTAGAACAAACCTAACCTCGCCGGTTTTCTGAGTTGGCAGACTTATATTGATGCCCTCGGTTGGCGAGGTGTTCTACTTGCATACGACATCCCTTGCAAATAGATTATGCAAGGAAAAAAAAAAAGAAAGAACTCCTTGAGCCCTAGGTATACAGGCATTCATGGCTAATGTATTTTCATTTCACATTTCTATAGTTGATAGAAGTTGTTTAGGTTACTGGATGGTTCCATTGCAGATTTTGGGTGCACCATCTAGCTTTGGGGCCTAAAGAAATAGAGATCAAAAAGTGGAGAGCAAATAATCCAGATTATCCATTCAAGTATGTCATCTGTTATGCGAGTAGCAGGGTAACAGCAACTTCCTTTTGTGATCCATGTTAGGCAGTAATAAGTTCAATAGCTGCAGCATCAAGTCTGTGTCAAGAGAGCACTTATATATAGCGACGTTTGCGATGCAGCGACCATTGTATCCATGGACTGGACGGGTTTGAAACAACCTGTAAAATTTCTATTTTTTACTTTGCCTCGGAAATGTTGAAGCAGTACTATATTTTGAAGTATGTGATATAATATGTTTTGATATGTTAAAGTGTAAACCTATTTAAAGCAGTAATAATATTCCAATCGTTACAAATCCCAAAGAAGAAAAAATAGGAACTGACATTTGTTGGCCTATAATGGGTCATCTGCGCCTGAATATCATGTATTATTGCAATTATTTATCAACTTCTATTTATAAGCTTTTGGAGCTCGTTTGGTAGGAGGAAAAAATAAAAAAAGATGGTAGTAATAAGCTATCAAAATTGCAATGGTAGTAGAACTATAAAAAACAGACATCACAGGGTTCACTATGCAGCATATCTTTAGAAGACTGAGCTCTTGTAGTTCTAAAACCAACTATGCTAAATTGAATATCATGTAATTGTTTGTGCTGGATACTGGAGTTCTACATGCAAGTACTGATATATAATCAGTTAAGAGGCTCTTGAATTGATAAAGGTTAGAGTCAAGATTTTCATGGACGATGCTGCTTGCCTTCGATCTATTCGTTCGTACGCGGGGAGAAGTTAAAGGAACCCTTCTCAGCTGACTTGAATTCTGTCCCACTTTATATGTCAAGGTTCCTGTCAGTGTTTGTGCTACATATACAGGCTATGGGGTTCTAGAGTTCCAAGTTTACATGACATTAAACTCATCATGGACGCCATGTAGTTCCCCTTTAAGGCTATGTTGTTGGATTACCAAAATAGAGGCCGCGGACGAGATATCAGAAGCTAGAAGAATGTCCCCAATGGGACCTAGCTCGGGACACTCCTCCCAGTCATTCATCCCAACCGTCAACACCGAGTTCACCCTCCCTCCTCGTCCAACAACAAAGAACCCATATTGTCCTTCCAACGACCGAAGGGTTGAAAATGTTTGGCCAGAATTCACAAGGTACTTTTCCATGTAAGAAACATGTCCTCCGGCCACGTGCCGGTCGTAGAACTCCGCGAAGTACTCGTCGTCAAGCTTCATCTCCTCTTCATGCTCGGCGGTGTTGGCCTTGGACCTACTTACCCTTGATGAGACACTATCTGAATTTGCATCCAATAGGAATCTTATAACCGTGAGCTTCACTCCGGGATGTCGAGCCACACGACCTGAATAGGCCAGTGCTTCGCGATCATCTTTGCCACCAATGAAGATAACCGCTGCATTGAGGGATACGAACGATCTTGATGTTTCGATTGATCCGAGACCGCGGTCAATCAGTATCCCTACCGAGCACGGGGCATGGCGAAGCACCTGTTATTTGAGTGCTACTTGTCATCAGAAGTCGTGGTAACTGTATGGTGCAAGAAGTAATTAGAATTTGGAAGACGGCACATTGTACCAGCTCTCCCAATAATCAAGTGCACTTCTTAGTATGTCATGTTCTATGTAGTTTTTACAGCTCTTTAATGCTTGAGTTCTATACGTTCCGTTAAATATTATTACCTTCCGGTTCACATTTCGGAACCCTGAATGTCCTCCGCTGAGTCTCCCATCCTCCTCCTGGTCCTTGTGGAATGGCAATATGATTAATGAGACCAACAAGTCCTCTGCTAGAATGCATAAATCCTGATGCATCCCATTCATTGTCGAGAGGGAAAGCATACGCCGATGGTTAATGCCTTCACCATTCTCCACTAAATGATCTTGGACTGCATTAGTGATTTTCTCTCTCATTTCTATGACTGCTGCGTCGGTCACAGTCACCGCATCTACTCCTTCCCCATGTGCTAATGTGGCTGCTATTTTGTCAGTCAGTTCGATCATGTCAGTCACGTAAACCATGATACCGGGTTCAGCTGGTCCTCGAGAAATCTCCATGAAGTTTATGGCGGCTTGGACATTTTCCGGCCCATGGAGGCAAAGCATAATGCGAAGCTCGTTTGATGGACTGAGCCATTGGAGCGCCATTCTCTGCGTGGGTGAACGTTTTCTTGCGCGCTCAATGATCTTTGCCACAACAAGCGGTGTGTAGATGATGGTGAAAATAGTCACGAATACCATCACAATACCGGTGGAAATACTTATAAATCCCTCCTGCATTAGACGAGAAGAATAGTAACTATGATAAGATGGAGTTTTAAGAAATCATATAGCCTAACAGAAATGTGGAAGGAGAAGAGAAGGGAAAGTAATGTGCGGTTTGGCCATGAGTCGCTATTCAAATCGGGTGAGCACATCTAGTTTCTCTATAAAGTTTGCCTCTCCCTCTTCATTTTCATTTTGCTGAATATTCTACAATGCCTCTTTATAGCATTTGACAGATTAATCCGCTTGCTATAGGATGATGTTATACTGTCTTAAGGAATAGCAGTAACCAAGAAACCAAAAAAAAGGACAAAAAAAGAAAAAGGGTTTTCATGAAGAGAAGGATAAGCAGAGGCTTACATTTGCTGCAACGATAGCCAAGTACACCTGGAAATGTCCCTTAATACTCAGAAGCAAGCCAATGGCGACAGATTCTGGCCAATGAAACCCTAACATCACTCCAGAAACCAAAGTTCCCGCAACTTTGCCAACTGTTACAATCAAGAAGAGGAAAAACAACCTTGCCCATGTCATTATATGACCAGCTCCCAATTTGGTTAGCTCAGCTTCTGTGCCCACCCAAAAGAAAAAAATCGGATAAAACAAGACGGTAAAGAAGTACCTAGCTTTACTAACCATCATCTTTGCCATCCTCCCTTCCCTTGGCATAACAAACCCCGCCAAGAACGCGCTTAGTACCTTGTTGAATTGCCCCGCAATGGGTGACAAACTGCATATGAAGACAACATATGCTATGGAGAGGACTAGGTGAGAGCCTTTCATGGGCTTCCCCTCTGGATTTTCGTGGTTCACCCAGGTCATAACTACTGGTGTTAGCTTTGCTGCCGCTAGTGTTTCAACCACCAGGGCACTAGACATGATAACCATTTTCTCTAGCTTCCTCGTGTTGTAGTGATCAAATGGATCAAATAAAATAAACCCAATGCTGATCAGGATCATGGAAATTAAGTCCGATTGTACACCGGCTGAAACCACGAACTTTCCAATATCTGACTTGCCAATCTTGAGGTCTGTGATTAGGCGCGTAAGGAGGGAGGAGGCAGTACCAGAGAGAATGACGGAGAGGGAGAGATTGGATTTGGTACTTGGAACATTAGAAACATGAAGAAGAGGCATCGCAAAGTAAGTAATGATGAATGTGGTGAGGACTCCAGCACTGGCCACTTTAGCTTCGCGAATTTGCAATCTGACAAATGTATACCGGTCCATTTCCAAGCCAACTATGAACATGTGGCAAATCATAATAAAATCAGATAGGTAACTTAGGGTTCTCTGTACATCCAGGGTCAGTGCCTTGCGTATAAAGGGTAGGTTGCTAAAAAAAAGTCCCACCTGCATGTAGCCAGTAATGATTGACATCAGCACATAGACTTTGAAGCCAGAAAATGAGAGAATTTTGCTGTCTGAGAAGCTAATCATACTGCTCGCCATCTTCATGTATAATGACAATAAAGAAGGTGAAATCCAACAACTTGAGGAATGAAAACTGATCGAATGACCAAAGTTGTAAGAAGATACGAGCCTTGGTTACTTACACAGGATTCAGCTATGATGCGAGGCTGGGAAAGAGGGCGCAACAAGACGTGGAAAAAACTGCTCGACATCATTAGAACGAGAACACCCAACATGTAGACCGCTATTGTTTTGACTTTTGTGGTCATCTCCATCTTCTTGCAGTCTGTTCCAGGCGTCTTGCTATCCATCCTCCGGCACTTCGATCTTAATTTCCCAAACCAATTCAAACAGAGATGTATTTACATACCTAAAGGCATCTGCAAAGGAAGAGAAGGGACAAGAGAGGTACAACGTGCATGATGTTATCTTCAATGTATCTGTTTGCACCATGAAACATTTTTTGTGCAACCGGTCAAATTATTCTTGAGTTTCAACATGTGGGTGTTTCTTGGCACATGGAGATAAAGAAGGAGAAGTTCAGAACGTGTGGTGTTCACTTTCATGGTTAGTTTCGAGAAGCTATGGGTGCTTGACACTTGGCATTTTAATGGAAAGCACATAACTTCGTACTAGTTATCGTGACACCCGCAATTGTGTTTGTAAAAAGATACTAGAAAGGGTGTTTTTTTTTTCTTTCCATAAGATGTATAGAAGTGAGTTTGATTCAATATGGAAAACCAGCTTTAGACTATAATAATAAAACTTGTTTCAGAGCAACTTAAATCAATTTATGTAACATTGGCAAGTGTTTAACAAAAGTTGCAAAAACTCTTGTTGAAAGTTGTGAAAAGTGTCTGGGTGAAAATTTTAATGTAAGATGAATTTTGTTATTACTTAACATATGCAAGAGTTTCTATGTTTTATAAGCAAAACAATATATTATGGTTAATTTTCTTACCCTTTTGTATCATCAGATCCGTTACAAACATTTACATAATGATGATTAGAAAAAATATGCAACAATTAAAAGAAGGCTAACAAGCCAAAAAATAAAATAAAATAAAATAAGTTCCGTATGCATAGTGGTAAAAGAATATTCAATGTCATTTCATAAATAAAGGTAAAGCATTTTTTTTGGTCAAACATGTTTCTCTGAATGTGATCCAAATTAGATCAAAACTGATGTTTATTATTTTAAGCACTTTTCTTGCTTTTGAGTGGGTGTTTTTAAAAACTTCCCTTTTTGGTTAAATGCTCAACAAATCTTTTTTAAACTGTTTATTTAAAATAGATTTGATACCTTTAAAATCAATTCTAAAAAAGAAACATCAGGCATTTATTCTCTCTCCTTTAGGACACAAAACCATATATATACAGCTATTATCTTTTTCCTATTTTCAGGATAGACCATCTTTATCGCATTTACGAATTAGGATCTAAAACTACTTCTTTTGCAGTAGTTTGGGAGTAGATTGATTAATTAAGGAATAGTTCGTAGATAATTAAAGTCCTTTTTCAAGGCATTCGACCCTGCAACGAAGAACATCCCTACTTCCTTAATCTCCTGAGCTACTTGTAGTTTTCATAGATAGGTTTTCTGGCATTTCATATTTCGATTTCGTAGACACCGGGCATGCCAGCATTTTGGCTAATTTTGCTGTTTTACCTTTTAAAATTGCGCGGAATAACATTGTTCTAACAATCTTCTCAGAAAATTTTCTTTAGAAAATTCTGAAACTTATCCTTCGAGTCTCTTGAGACAGGGCCAGCCACATGACTTCTGTGCGAGAATCCTTTAGGTCGGACGTGAAAAAATTACCTTCGACTGGTGTTTTTATGAAAATTAATCATCGTGACACAAGCCGATACGTGTGGAAAGATAAAGTTAGAAACAAGAAAATTTTATAGTATCAGTCTTGACCTTTAGATTATATTTTAGGTACGAGCATGATGTTTTAACTTCATTCTTCAATGAATATTACATTTGAGAATAAACATGTGTGTAGGTAGTCTCCAAAAATAAAGTTAACAATATGAAAGTTCTTAAAAAATAAAGAATGACATATAAGTGTTTATTGTCAATATTGTATACAATGAATTTTTAAATTGTGGAGACCAAATATATCCTTAAGGTTGTTATTTACTATTTATGTTTTTGTTTTGTATCATTTTTTAAAAGACTTTTTAAAAGTGCCTAGTGTTAATATCCTAGATAAGCTATTAAGTAATACCAAAAAGGGTGTTACATCAAAATAGTCATTCTCTTTATATCTATATCTATATCTATATTTATATTTATACATAAATAAAAGCACAAATGGGATTAAGTGACTAATTTTTTTTCATCAAAATGTCCTTTTTGGATTAGATTGTTGTTAAAATTTAAAGGTATTTTTGACTTGTCATAAGATTTTAAACTTCTTATTAAAATACCCTTATTAGAACTTTTTTTCCATAAAATATCTTTCTTGAATTAAAGTGTTGGTAAAACTAAGAGTGTCATTCATTTCTAGGATATCAAGTTTCTTTCCTTAAAATACTCTTATTGGAATATATACCTTTGTTAAAATTAATGATTGTTTAGACTTTTACTAATTAAAGAACAAAGAAAAAATTATTAAAAAAAAAAAAGAAAACCCTTTTGGATTATATTGTTATTAGCAAATAAATGTATTTTTTTATTTCTCATAAGATATCAAACTTCATTCTTTAAGGTACTTTATTGAAATATATGATTTTGTTAAAGTAAAGGCTTATTTTAGTTTTACTAAAGAACAAGAAAAAAATAATATTTAAAACATCACCCCTGAAATAATGTTTCATTGCTCTCCTAACATCATTACTCGAAAAACCCTATCAAAAGTATACCTCGCAAATATTGCCCAGACCCGCGGGTCTACCCGTACTCGCTCAAAAAAGCCGGGTACGGGTACATATATAGAAGACCCGCTGAAATTAGACCCATACCCGAACCGTCCCGTAATTTTCGGGTCGGATTGGATATGGGTAATCCGAATTTACCCAAATTTTCTGCTATATAAATGGATTTAGGATTTCATTCTTATTTCACTCTTTTTCTCTCCGGCCGCCACGTTCTCGTTCTCTATCTTTCTCTCACACTCTCAGAACCACATCCCACGACGATCACCAGTCATCACCCATAGTCCACAAGATCGCGAATCCGCGCCTCCGCCGCCCGCCTCTCCATCGTCCGTTGCAGATCTGTGCCTCCGCCACCGTCTCTTTCCCCTTAGACCACAATTGCACCTCCGCAGATCTACTACCGCCGTCAGTGCACCTCGCACATCATCCACTTCCACCACAGATCTACCGCACCAGTCATCACCCATAGGCCACAAGATCGCAGATCCGCGCCTCCGTCGCCGTCTCACTACCATCCGTCGCAGATCCGTGCCTCCGCTGCCGTCTCTTTCCCCTTAGACCACAATCGCACCTCTGTAGATCTACTACCGTCGTCAATGCACCTCCGCAGATCAGCCACTTCCACCTCAGATCTACTACCACCGACGCACGTCTTTCTAATTACATCATTTTGTAATTTGCATGTATTTGTTAATTATTTTGTTCAGTAGATGTATCATGTATGAATGGTGGATTATGTTGTGACCTTCGGTGGATCTTGATGGTGGTCGTGTAGATTTGCATATTGTTTTTTTTTTTTTTGTGCAAGATTTGCATATTGTTGTGTAATGAATTTTGATGGAGAAGAAGAATCAGAGACGTTGAAGAATGATTTGGCCGTAAAATATGGCAAAATAATGTAATTAGAATATGTTTTATTAAAAACAAAATTAATTAAAAATTGGTAGTTTACTTGCGGGTAATAACTTATCCGCAAGGGTAGGGTACGGATTCTGAAAAGGCCTATCTGGGAAAAATTGAGTAAATTATACCCGACCCGTTTTTATCCGGATCCGGCCAGGTTTTATCCGTGTCCGCACGGGTATACCTGTTTGTCAGGTCTAATCAAAACTTACATCCATTCTCGTTAAAATTAAACTTTGTTATAGCTACTACATCTTCTTTATCAATTTTGATTAAAAAAAACAACTTTGCATATAAACAGAGCTTTCTATAACCTTTGAACTATTGTGCAGGTAGAAATTAAGGAGGTTTTTGACTTTTAACTGGGTAAGGAAAATTACAAAATTTTTTGGATAAACTTATAGTCCTATATTTTATCACTAAAGAGGTTTAGAGTTCTTTAACGCATCTTTTGGTAATAAAAAGTATGAATTTCACCAAAATGAGTAGGTATCTAGCCCCAAGATCCTAAAGGGTAAAATGGTTAAGCATTATTTTCTTAAGAATGCCCTTTTTAAATTTAAAGGTTTAGAAAAATTAAGGGAGCGTTTGACTTTTTTAAAAGAGCGAGGCTAGATTACAGAACTTGTGGCTAAATTAAATATTATGTTACTAAAGAGGTTTAATTTTACTAATGTGTCTTTTAGTGTCAAAAGAGTGTGTGCTTAATTAAAACGGGTGTGGATCTAACTTTACTGTATAAAAATGATCTCAAGGGATTAAATGGCTAAATATTTTTTTCTCTTAAAAAGACCCTTTAAATATGAAATGTTAAAAAACTTAAGAATCATTTTAACTTTAAAAAGGTTAAGGCTAAATTATAATATATGTATCCAAAATTAAAAATTTTGTCGCTAAAGGGGTTAAAAACTCATTAATGAATCTTTTAGTGACAAAATAGTATGAATCTAACCAAAACGGGTGCAGATCCAACCCCATTGCATAAATATGAATACAAAGGGTTAAATTGCTAAATATTTTTTTCCCTTGAAAGTACCCCTTCTTAAAATTTTCGTTACTGAAAATACCCTTTTGTATTGGTTACAATTCCTTTTCTATTAAAGGTGTTTTTGACTTTGATCATAGCATTAAGCTTCTTTCTCTAAAATACTCTTTTTGAGTTTAAAGCTTAATAACGTTGAAGGAACTTTTCCTTTCATTAAAATACCTTTTTTGAAGTCTAGAGTTTGAGAAGATTAAGGGTGCTTCTTGACTTTTAATTACCTATTTAGTTTACATACATATAAAAAAATTCGTATAGAGATTTTTACAGGTAAAAAAAACTTGCAAACAACCAAGTTACACAATCTTTATAGACAAACATATTGCATTGAACCAATTTACCCCGAGCTTGAAATTCTAGATGAGTTCTATTTAAGTCTTATTAACAATTATCTCCAAGAATTTTCTTTTAATAGTTAATTATTTAATAAGCTAGATTGACAAATTCATATAAAATTTACAACCGTAATAACTAACTCAACTGCATAAACTTAAAGAAACTTAAGGACATAATAGCACACATCCACCTTTGTAATAAACAAACATTGAAAATACGTCATTCACAAGCATAGGTCCCATAAGAGCAATGCTTATATAATCATCGAGACTACATTATTACGATTTCTTTTTTCACTCCTTTATATATTTGAAAGCTATCAGAAAGTCCAGCTAATTTGGTAATCAATTGCGACATCCTTGATTAAATTTAAATATTTTGTCGGTAAAGAGCTTAAAATTCACTACTGCATCTTTTAAAGATAGAAGAATATGAAATTAATCAAAACGAGTGTGAATCAAATCCCGTGTTATTAAAGATACAGGAGTACCAAAGGTCCAAAAACCCCACTGGAGCCTAGGCGTAAGGAGCATACGCACGCCATTTCAAAGTGAGGCACAAAGATAGATTGGGATGAACCGATGGTTCATGGAGGAATAATTACTTAATAAGCTATTTCAAAGTAATAAACGCAATTTCAAAGTAATTAACATTAAAGAGGATGCAGAGGCATATTCATCCCCTCGAGCATCCACAACCAGTGGAGTCTCCAGAGGGATTTCAAGCTAATCGAACTTGATGAAAGCTTTTATCTCGTCAAGTTCAAGTTCACATAGGATTATCACCATGTTGCAAATGCAGAGCCCTGGATCATGCTCATTCACTACCTCACAGTGCGTAAATGAGAACTTTTATTCAACCCGTCGAAAGCTACGGAAATCAAAACAACAATTTGGCTACGATTTCCAAAACTTCTTATTGAATATATTATGAAGAAAAAGCCTTGTTTCGCATTGGAGAGTAGATTGGGAAACCGCTAAAGATTGATGTCAACACATCCACATTAACAAGAGGTAAATGTGCTCGAATTTGTGCTGAAATCGATCTAGCCAAGTCTTTGATTCCTGCTTTTTATTTAAGAAAAAGAAAATATCAAATAGAGTATGAATATATCAATAGTATTTGTTTTTTTTTTCTTTTTTCTGTGGCAGGATCGGACACTGAAAAGAATGGCGCAGTAAGAGAACAAATGGTTGGAAAATCATATGCCAGAGCACCGGAGACGAAGAACGGAAACAATGTAAGCAACAATAGTAGCAAAACCAGCGGCTTTGCTACTATGAATTCGGGTCATGACCATGACATCCCAAATATTTCTCAAGCCCAGAAGCGGAAGAGGGCTTTGGCCCTTGGATGATTGCCAAAAAGAAGGGCCGTAGAGTTGCCCAGAATAAGGCCCAAGGAAGCAATTGCCAACTTACCTTGCAGATTTAGCCTCTTGAAGAGAGAGACTAATGAAAATGGAGAAGCCCAAAATATGAGAAGCGTGCAAGCCCATGAAGCCACTTGGAGGAGTACCCCTAAATTGGCAAACTATATAGTACGACTGACCCTCAAATTTGGAGTGGAGTCCCGCCCATCATCAGGGAATGCCTACGGCCCGTGAATTGTTGAAAAAAACTACTCTAGTTATCATGCATGGAACACCGAGATACTTTGGATATGGAGAGCAAGTTGGGAGAGAACATCAAAGACAAAGAGGAAACTGTTTTTTGCAATACTCAGTGGATTTGCATTTTCAACTCCATTTTTATGACAAATATGGAAAAGCAAGAACAAAGAGAGCATTGAAGGCACTGTCACCCGTGTGGAAGGGAACTGGAAAATCTATACTTGTTATGCCAAAGAAATCGAAAATTCTTTTGAGAAAAAAGGGAATGACACAATGCATTTAAACACTTTTGGTTACTTTGTGCTTTCCTTCTGCAGGTGCTTTTAAACTAAACACTGATAGATGTGCAAACCCTGACCTGAAGCAAGAATATGGTGGACTACTGCGGAATAGTCTAAAGGATGGCTAGAGTTTTTTTTTGGTTAATTACTCACGGCACTCCTGAGATTTACCCTAAAATACACACGGATCCCCCATATTTGAAAAGTTGAAAATTACACTCCACTACTTTTTTTATTTTTCATTTGACGGGGTTAACGGAATTAATAAAAAGACACTAATACCCTTCATGAAAAAACAGATTTACCCAACCCACCCACTCGTCCTACCGCCGGCACACCAAAAAATCCCGACGCAATGGAAATTTGTTTTCCTTTTCGTAAAGCTCACGGCGTTACCAGCGAGGTTCTGCTTCAAACTTGATAAATCTCCCTACCAACCTTTGCACCTTCAACATAACCCACGGCGTTTTCACTGGCAAAACTAGCTGCACTTCCTCCCTTCCACTCTCGTCTCTCTGAATTCCCTCTCATTGGCTCCAGCTCCATTCGCCCCACGGCCAAAGACCCTCACTTCTCTCATTTCGATGTGACGATAAAGCGCACCAAAAATGCACCTATTGTTCCTAAAATCAGCGCCCGCAGCTTTCCTGGTACGTATTTCACTAGTAGTAAAAATCCATTCCAACGTTCTCAGTAAAATATCTTGAGGGCATCACAAATTTATGCGCTGTTGTTGTTTGTCTGCTTGTAGATTACATCCCAGATGCCAAATTTTAAAAAGTGGAAGCCATTCTGAGGCGACGCTGCCGTCACTGAGCGAGCGACTGGTTTGCGGTGGCGATTGACTCCTCTGGCCGCCAAGAGACACCGAACGAGGAGCCGTCGTCATCAGGCGACGATCGATTCTTTTGGCCACGACAATACGCTAAATGAGGAGCCATCGTCATCCAGCGGGTTCTAGATTCGGCTTTGTAAACGGTGTTTTTGCGATGAATCTCTCATCGGGAATTTAGCTTGGGTTGTGTACTTTAGGGAATTGATTTGTGAGGAGATTGCATCGAAAATAAGGTTTCCTTTGTTGCTTCTATCCTCTTTCCTCCCATGAACTTCTCTATACGTATGTGCCTGTGTGTAAGTGGGCAGTGGATGGCCGCCGGCGGTGATGGCGGATGTCATCAATGGCGATGGAGGGCTAGCTTGCTTTTTCTGGTGAGAGAGGAGGAAGTCAAAAGGGTCTTTTTGGGATATCGTAATAAATCAATATTGCCCTAATTTTTTCTAACGGTGCCCTAACGAAAATGAGTCATATGTAACACAATGACAAACTAGAGGGTGCGGGGAGTGATAAAAATACTTAGGCGTAGCCGAGTGTAATTTAGGGCAAACCTCAGGGGTGCCGTGTGTAATTAACCATTTTTTTAATATGGCAACATCCCTTTTCCTAATGCTTTAAAAGCTGAATTACTAGGAATAATCGAAGGCCTGCAAGTTGTCAAAGACAGAAGACTTATCGACGTCGCCTTAGAAACGCATTCCAAGGTTGTTATGGATCTGATTATGGCAATGATTACGCTATGCATCCTTTGAGCAACCTCGTTAATGATGCCAGATCCCTATTAGAAGCCAACATTACCACAAGCATGCATGTATGTATGAGAGAGGGCAACCAATGCGCCAGATCGAATGACTAGAATTGGAAAGCTACAGGGGTGACCCCAGTATTTCAAGTAGGGATGGCAATGGGGTGGATCGAATGCGGATCTTATTAAATTCGAACCCGCCCCGCTCGTTCAGAAATCCCGCTCTGCCCCGCCCAGCCCCGGCACCCGGTGAAAAGACTGGAATACCATCCCCGATCCTAAGGTAGTTTAGGAAACCCGACCCTGCCCCGCTCTTTCCTTACTCGCGGCCACAGCTAGAGTCTGAGCAATAGAAGAACAAGGCACAACAATTACTCTGAGCACCGCCGACATCCCTTACCCACGGCACAGCGCCTTGTCATTTCCAATTTGCCCAATAACTTGATATTTCTCATTTTTTGCAATGTTTTGAAGCAATTCCACCTAGTAGTGAAAAAAATAAAGACCAAAATATAGTCAAACATTTTAAATACATCATATCTGCAAACTATCCAAACTTATCAAATATTGCAAATCTTTAGACTAAGAACTCAGCCGTTTGCTTTGACTTTCTTGTATGGGATTGAACGACCAAGATCTGGACGTTTCAGCCTTGATGCCTACGCTACCGATTCGGTGATTCGTCGCATCATAGTCACGACATCTGGAGAGTAGAGCCCTCCACCAGTACAACAACAAGTGAAAGCATCACGGTGGACGGCATTTGGTGCTTAGGTGGTCTGTTGTCCGACTTCTTCATTCAGTTGGCCTTTTGAAGATGAATGGTAGAAGCTTTTCACCATTCGAAGGAGGCGAGAGTGGCTGGTGTATTGGCATGGGGATGATGAACCGTGGGAGACTCAGAGAAGAGGCCATGGGTTGACGGCGCCGCGGAGGAGATAAGAAACAAAAGAAGAGAATGAGAAATGAGATCTAACAATTGTGACTATTTATATTAAGAGATGGACGACTACTATTAAGTTTAGAGTTATGATAGACTTATACACGGGGCGGGTGCGGGTCGGATACCGGGACGAATTAAATTATATACCAATTCGACTTGTACCCGCTGCGGGTTGAAAATTTAAATACCACACCCGCCCCATACCCGGTCAAAGTAAAAAAAAAAACCCCACTTCTATCGGGTCGGATATCCGCCGGTTGCAGATCAAATTGCCATCCCTAATTTTATGCAACCGCCAGAGGTGGTTATCCCCCTATTAGCTGCTGATGTAGTAGGTGTTGCCCATACTAGGACCTAGGTCGTAACTAAGGCTCCCTTTGAAAACGTTTCCGTTTTCAGTTTTTTCTCCAATTTTGTAATCTAGAGAAAATAAATACGTTCGGCACATAATTTTCTTTTTTTTTTTTCCTTCAATTTTGAAAACCAGTTTTTAAAACAGGGTTATTTTTGAAAACTCTTATTCAGGAGTTTTGGATTTTTATTTTGAAACCACCACCGTCCACCACCACAGCCACCGCCCACCGCAACCCGCTGGCAGCCGCGACGATCACGCTGGTCAGTAGCCACTGCCTGCGACCACCGGCGACCATCGTCGGTCGGCCGGCAGCCAACACAGCCACCGCCACGCCCCACCACCGCAAACTACCACCAAAGAAAAAACTCAAAATAAAAACTGGATAATCAAACACCAAAAAGAAAAAAAGCTCAAAATAAAAATTGGGTAATCACACACCAATTTGTTTTTGTAAAAGAAAAAAAATTAAACTGATTTTGGTATTTATTTTTTTAGAAATAGAAACCAAAACTGAAAGTGATTTCAAACGCTATCTAAACATTTTATATTTTTTTCAATTTCAGTTGCACCAATGGGAGAAAAAAAAGGGCAAATTACACTTATGTCCCTGAGGTTAGGGTATAATTATAGGTAAGGACAATAGTTTGGATAAATTACACTTATGTCCGTTGACCAAACGAAATCTTAAAAACCCTAACGATTTTTGTGAAAAGACATTATTACCCCTTAGTTGAAACCTTATTTTTTTTAATGCCATTACTTCAACCTTTCCCCCACCCCCAACACCCCTCCCCCCTGCCCCACCCCACCCCCTTTCCCACACCACCCCCAACCCCATTTCTTTCTTTCAAGCTCCACCCCTGCCACCCCTCCCCCCTTCTCAACTCGTCTGCCTCCCCTTTCCCCGTCACCCCGTCATGCCCACAACCTCTTCCCCGGCGCCGTACCCCCATTTGCCTCCCTCTCCCCCTTCCCCTGCGCAACCCGTCTGAACTCCCTCGTCACTGGCGCTGCACCCGATCTTCCTCCCTCATCACTGGCGCTGCACCTCGTCTTCCTCCCTCATCACCGGCGCTTCATCTCGTCTTCCTCTCCCTTCCTCGGGCCGCCATGGCTTGAACCTAGATGAAGATAGAAAGGGAATCTGGGTCAGATCTGAAATGGAGGTGGTGATGGCGGGTGAAAGTAGAGGTGGGTCTCATCGGTGGCGGCAGCGAGTGTGGTGAGTACTGAGGGTGCGTTACTTTGTGCAGCGGCGTGGGGCGATGGAGCTGCTGGCGTAAGGCAAGGGAATGGGCTACTGCTGGGGGCGGGGGGCGAGGTGGGGGGAGAGAAGAGATGGAGGGGGAAAGGCGACGTCGGCGGCGATGGGGGCGACGCCGGCAGAAGTTTGGTCCCGGCGGTAATTTGAAAACCTAATTTGAAAATTAGGGTTTTCATACAAATCCTAAAAAACCCTAATTCTAATTTGAACATTTAAACAATTATATTTGATATAAGTGTAATTGCCTAAAAAACCTTAATCCTAATTTGAACATTTAAACCATTATATTGGACATGCCTAAAAAACCTTAATCCTAATTTGAACATTCAAACTATTATATTGGACATAAGTGTAATTTGTCCAAACTAATGTCCTTACCCGTAATTTAAACCATTAACTGCTATAAAGGGCAGTATTGTCATTTTTAAAATACATAACGATGACATCATAAAAAAAATACACTTTTTTGACGGAACCCAAACGGATGGACACAAGTGTTACAAAATTAGGATTTTTTGGTCACGAATGTTACATTTTGAAACTTAGTGTCCTTGACTGTAATTACACCCTAACAGCAAGGATATAAGTGTAATTTGCCCAAAAAAAATCATCTCGCCTCGACAATTTGACACTCACGCGGGCCAAGAACAATCCCAGCCGTCCACACACCACCACCATCCGTTCGTCCATCTCAATTTTCAAAATCCCTCCCAATTCAAATTTCAAATTCACCTTTACCGTTTACCCCTCGCACTTTAAACACCACCCCCGCCCCTCCCAATCTCACCCTCTCTCTCTCTCTCTCTCTCTGTGTGAACCACCAGCACCACCAGTAGTCCACCAGCATGCCAACCGAAAAGAAACTCCCCTTACAACCCAGCACCGCCGCCAACATCCACAAACCCACCACCGCCCCCACCACCGGGAAAACCATCGAAGAGACCTACCAGAAGAAGACCCAGCTCGAGCACATCCTCCTCCGCCCCGACACCTACATCGGCTCCATCGAGAAGCACACACAATCCCTATGGGTCTGGGAGGGCAACCAGATCGTCCACCGCCCCATCACCTACGTGCCCGGCCTCTACAAGATCTTCGACGAGATTCTCGTCAACGCCGCCGACAACAAGCAGCGCGACCCCTCCATGGACTGGGTCAAAGTCGTAATTGACCCGGACCAGAATCTAATCAGTGTTTATAACAGTGGGGATGGGGTGCCTGTTGAGGTGCACCAGGAGGAGGGGGTTTATGTGCCTGAGATGATATTTGGGCATTTGTTGACTAGCAGTAACTATGACGATACAGTGAAGAAAACGACGGGTGGGCGAAATGGGTACGGGGCGAAGCTGACGAACATCTTTTCGACGGACTTCGTGATCGAGACGGCGGATGGGAAGAGGCAGAAGAAGTACAAGCAGGTATGAGGTCTAATTCGTACTAGGAATTTCATTTTGTTGGATAAGATTGTTTTGTATCTTACTTTCTATTTTGTGGATTTTGCTGTTGATTAGGTCATAGGCGCATTGGGAGCGTAGATAATTGTAACCATATACATATAAAATTACAGCAATGGAATGCCAATCCTCGGGTTTTATTTGTAAAGTCTCTATTCCTTGGTATTTTATTGACGAATGTAGCGATTGCATGGACTCTTAATGGTTTTGTATTTTTTACGTGCATTTCCAGGATCTGCTTTGAGTTCTAGGCTTTCGGTTTTAGATGTGCATTTTGGGGATTTTGCTGTTGAGTTGACTTCTAGATCAGGGTTCGTGAGGTTGTATTAATGAATTTAGTGATATTCATCGAGACATTTTGATTAATTTATGGGTATAATGTGTTGATTTAGGGTTTCAGCTCTAGATTACGGTTTTAGTGATTCATTATTGATGTGCAGTTCTTGGATTTTGCTATTGATTTGAGTTCTAGATTAGGGCTCATATGAGCTTATATTGATGACTTTTGTGTATAAAAGAAGACATTTTGATAGTTTATGGATTTTATGTGGTGATCAAGGGTTCCATACTCTGATAGTATGATATAGTGTGCTGGATTTGTTTATCTTTCTTTCTTTTTTTTTTTTTTTCATTTTTTCTGTTTCATTTTCTGTGTGCATTTCTTATGTTCTTGATTACTGTTCTTTTGATAGCACTTAAGGTAAGGCTTCGTACATAAATTCGAGGTTTTCATACTCGTCTCGTGGCTGATGCTTAAAGGAGGTGTTCATGATGTATCAACATATGTGCAGGTGTAAATTAAGGTTTACTTTGTCATTTACAGACATTGATAGATTTATAATCTCATGCTTTTTGGATGCCGATTGATCTTAATTATTTGTTACATCTGCTCAGAGCAAACATTTTGTTGGTACACATTGAGGTTGGGTGATTTGGTTTTCCATTGCATTCTTTTCCATTTGACTATTTGAAGTTTCTTTTGGTATTTGGCTTTGATCTTCTGACAGGTAACCATTTAACAGTTTTTTCTAGTTTCAGTTGTATCACCAAAAATAAAAGACATAAATATTTGTCACAGTGTCAATTATTTTACTGATATCTACTTGCTTCTCATCTTAAGAATGTGAATATCAATAGTAAGTTTAAAATCTTTTGCAACTTCTAGCTTAAATTACGTGTGTTACTAATGTGTATATTTCTTCTGCTCTTTTGTAGGTTTTCTCTAACAACATGGGGAAAAAATCTGAGCCCATTATAACAAAGTGCAAGGAGGGTGAAAATTGGACCAAAGTTACATTTAAGCCTGACTTGGCAAAGTTCAACATGACTCATCTGGAAGAAGATGTTGTTGCATTAATGAAAAAGCGGGTGATTGATATAGCAGGCTGCCTTGGGAAGACTGTGAAGGTTGAATTAAATGGGCAACGAGTTCCTGTAAAATCATTTCTTGACTATGTCAATCTTTATCTAGAATCTGCCTCCAAGTCCAGACCAGATTCCCTCCCAAGGTTCTTTTAACGCTATATTTCTTCTTAGCTTTATCACAACTTTTTGGATTCTAACTTGGTTTTGAATTTTCACAGAATTGTGGAGAAGGTTAATGAGAGGTGGGAAGTTTGCGTTAGTTTGAGTGAGGGGCAATTTCAACAGGTGGTTAAAACAATTGATTGGACCTTCAAAGATAATACTATTTATTCATTTTCTAGTATTCAACCTTATGCATGCTATTTGGAATGATTGGTTTCACCAGGTCAGTTTTGTGAATGCAATTGCGACAATCAAGGGTGGGACACATGTCGATTACATCACTAACCAGATAACAAATCACGTCATGACTGTTGTAAATAAGAAGAACAAAAATGCCAACCTCAAAGCCCATAACGTGAAGAACCATCTATGGGTATTTGTCAATGCTCTTATTGACAACCCAGCTTTTGATTCTCAAACTAAAGAGACTTTGACAATTCGGCAAAGCAGTTTTGGTTCTAAATGTGAACTCTCACAGGATTTCCTGAAGAAAGGTTTGTAGTAATGATCTATGATGCATTATTAATCTGTATATTGATAATTCTTTAATGATGTTGGTTTGATGGTAGTTGGTCAATTCTTTTGCAGTGGCTAAGTCTGGAGTTGTTGAAAGTCTGCTCTCGTGGGCAGATTTTAAACACAGCAAAGACCTGAAGAAGACTGATGGAACAAAGAGACAAAGGATTACTGGCATCACTAAGCTAGAAGATGCTAATGATGCTGGAGGGAAGAATTCTAATAAATGCACCTTAATTTTGACAGAAGGAGACTCGGCTAAAGCTCTTGCAGTAAGTTGTCAGACGTCACACTCTTGATTCAACTTAAAATTTTGGTTTGCAGTAGGGCTTATTAACTAAAATGAAGAATTATACAGATGGCTGGAATTTCTGTTGTGGGTCGAAACTACTATGGAGTGTTTCCATTGAGAGGTAAACTGCTCAATGTGAGGGAAGCAAACCATAAACAGATAATGGACAATGCTGAAATCCAGAACATCAAGCAGATTCTTGGGCTCCAGCATGGGAAAGATTATGACAGTGTCAAGTCATTGAGATATGGTCACCTGATGATAATGACTGATCAGGTAATTTGACTCATCAGTGGTGGATGATTTAATTGTGGTGTGTTTCTGAATCACTTTGTTGACAAAAAAAACATTTGTGCAGGATCATGATGGTTCCCACATCAAAGGGCTATTGATTAACTTCATTCATTCATTTTGGCCATCGTTGCTGAAAGTTCCATCTTTCTTAGTAGAGTTCATTACACCTATTGTGAAGGTCCGTATTGCTTAGTGGACTGGTTCAAATTGTAATTCTGGACAGATTAATATGTCTGAATTTTCTGCATATATTGGCGTACAGGCTACTCATAGAAATGGGAAGGTGCTGTCTTTCTATTCTATGCCCGAGTATGAATACTGGAAGGAAAGTCTGGGTGGAAGTGCGTCTGGTTGGTCTATTAAGTACTATAAGGTTTGCATGTTCAAAGTAAAAGCAGTGAGCCAGTTAGAGTAGCTTAGGGTATGACATGAACCTTGATTTTTATTATTCATTTGTTGCTCTGACAGGGGTTGGGTACAAGCACGTCGAAGGAAGGTAAGGAATACTTCCAAGATCTTGAAAAGCACAGGAAAGATTTTGTCTGGGAGGATGAGCAAGATGGGGATGCAATAGAGCTTGCCTTTAGCAAGAAGAAGATTGAGGCAAGGAAAAATTGGCTCCGACAGTTCGAGGTTGGACTTCAGAAATATTTTTGGGCAAAATTTTCCAGTCACATGTTACCCACTTTTTGCTTTTAGTAAAGATGCCTGCACTTATTGACTTAATTTCTGACAACTTCTCAATTTTGTCTGTAGCCTGGCACCTATCTTGATCAAAAGGAGAAGCTTATTAAGTACAGTGACTTTGTCAACAAGGAGCTTATACTCTTCTCAATGGCAGATCTTCAAAGGTCCATACCGTCGATGGTTGATGGGCTAAAACCAGGCCAAAGGAAAATTCTTTTTTGTTCTTTCAAGAGGAACTTCGTGAAGGAAGCCAAAGTTGCCCAATTTTCTGGTTATGTATCTGAGCATTCAGCTTACCACCATGGTGAGCAGTCTCTTGCCAGTACAATTATTGGCATGGCTCAGGATTTTGTGGGCAGCAACAATATAAATCTTCTTCAACCAAATGGCCAGTTTGGCACTCGTCACCAGGTGAGAAATGGTAACATGTTCGTTTTCAAAAATCATGACTCGTGCTTTGTGGAAGATGCTTGAAGTTTTTGTTTACAGGGAGGCAAAGATCATGCGAGTGCTAGGTACGTATATACTCGGCTTTCTCCTATCACACGGTTTTTGTTTCCTAAGGATGACGATATTCTCCTTGACTACCTCAACGAAGATGGGCAGACTATTGAGCCTACTTGGTAACTTTTCTAACTTCTGGTCAGTAATGTGGTATTGCATCTAATATGCAAGATGATTAATAGCCCAGCTTTCTTTTTCAGGTACATGCCAATTATACCTATGGTTTTAGTCAATGGAAGTGAAGGAATAGGGACAGGTTGGAGCTCATATGTACCAAATTATAGCCCTAGGGACATTGTTGCTAACGTGAAGCATTTACTGAATGATGAGCCAATGGAACCTATGGATCCATGGTACAAAGGATTTAGAGGAACCATTGAGAAAACAGCAACAAAGGAATCTGGGGTTAGCTACACAGTCACTGGACTTATAGAGGAAGTCAATGAAACTACACTTAGAATTTCAGAGCTGCCAATCCGAAGGTGGACTCTGGATTACAAGGAATTCCTTGAGTCAATCATGACAGGGAACGATAAGATCAAGGATCCATTTATCAAGGTAGAACCCCCTTTATTGATGGCTTGAAGGTTTTTGATGTGTGTGCAGAAGAGGTGGAATTATATATGTGAATTGATCTTTGCAGGACTACAGAGAGCATAATGATGACACTACTGTACATTTTGAGGTTATCTTGTCCGAGGAGAACTTAATGATGGCAAAGCAAGAGGGGTTGCAGAAGAAATTTAAGCTAACAACTACAATAAGCACAAGTAATATGCACCTTTTTGACTCAAAAGGCGTCATCAAGAAATATGACACACCTGAACAAAGTGCGTATCCAGTTGTACAGTATGTTTAAATCACCTTGTGAGATTTGACAGTGTACTCACTCTTTCAGTTTTTCTGTTATGCAGTTCTTGAGGAGTTCTTTGATGTTAGGCTTGAATTTTACGAGAAAAGAAAGGCAAGTTAATAAGATTGAAACTTCCACTTGTAACAAAAGCAACATGCCAGCTAACTGTGCTAAAGTAATTTTTTGCAGAAAGTTCTACTGGATAATCTTGAATTGGAGTTGTTGAAGCTTGAAAACAAAGTTAGATTTATCTTAGGTGTTGTGGAAGGAAAGATCATTGTGAGCAACAGGAAGAGAGCTGATCTATTCCTTGAGTTGAAGGAAAAAGGTTTCACACCTTTCCCAAAGAAAACCAAAGCGGAAGCAGTAGTTGTTGGGGCAACTGATGATGCAGAGGAAACTGAAGAAAATTCTGAGGTGGCCACGAGCAAGGGAATACGGGCTAGTGATTATGAGTACTTACTGTCAATGGCAATTGGAACGCTAACCCTTGAGAAGGTTCAGGAACTATGTACTGATAGGGATAAGCTCAACAAGGAGGTTGATGATTTAAGGAAGGCAACTCCAAAGTCTCTCTGGAATAAAGATCTTGATGCTCTTGAGAAAGAACTTGATGTATGATTCGAAAGCTCAGTACTTTCTGTAAAGCTTTGGTGTGTTTTTGTTGGGGTCTCTTGTCTCATTTTGTGTGCATATTTAGGAGCAAGATAAGAGTGATGTCCAAGCAGAAGAGGCTAGGAAAAAGATGAAAAGCAGGGTGATGAGTGAAGCTGGTCTGAAGGCCTCCAAACAAGCACCTAAACCACACAAGAATGCCAAGAAGGCCAACAATGCAGAACCTGTTCCTGAACCAACGGAATTATCAACTACTTCTCCAATGGAAACAGGTAAATTTAGTGTAATTAGCTCATATACCTGGTAACCTATTTTTTGCTTTATTTTGGTTATCGGTATCTTAGCTTGGTTAGTCTCCTCTCCTTGATCAGATAAAGTTCCTGAGGTGGTGAAACCAAAAGGTAGAGCAGGCTCAAAGAAAGCTCCTGCTAAAAAGGTCTGACTATAGTTCTTTGGTATCACAAAACTCTTAACGTCGTTGAACACAGCCCCCTATTAACGTCGTTGAACACAGCAGGGAAAAGCCTCTTCAGTTATGAGAGAAGAAGATAGCGACGACGATGATGTGCTTGAGCTGAAAGACCGGCTTGCTGCTTATAACCTTGACTCCTCCCCTGATCACTCTGAGGGTAAATATTCTCTGCTGATGTAGTAGCTATATAGTCTTCACCAAAGCATATCTGCCGAGTGTATTTCCTGGCAAGTAACAGACGTTCAGGAATTAACCAGAAACTTAGTGTGCTTTTGCCTTAACTTGTTGCAATTTTAGGATCTACAGAAACATGATTTGTGTCAGATTTGAAAGGTGTTCATGAATTGTGCCAAATATACTAATATGAAAAAGTTTATTGTAACCAAAGAAACTGGTTTTACATTATTAACCTTCTTCTTTCATGGATCTTTGCATTCATTGACATAATGTGTATCCGTTTACAGTCATGGAAACAGAAGTGCCTGCTAAGAAGAAAGAACCCAGTAGAAGAGCTGCAGCAAAGAATAAGCCTCTGTCAACTGTCACTGAAATCTCAGATGATGAAAACGAGAATGGAACTAGTGATGAGGACTTTGAGCTAGAAGTGGTTGAAGCCCCAGAAGGGAAAAAGAAAGGTGGGAGGAAACCAAAAGCAACTACCACGGCAGCTAAACCCCCTGTAGCAACAAAGAAAAGAGCGCCGGTGAACAAGCAGCTGGCGAATATTGGTCAGAAGCTGATCACAGAAGCTTTCAAGCCTGCGGTGAACGTAGGGATATCACCAGAAAAGAAAGTTAGGAAGATGAGGGCATCTCCATTTCACAAGAAAAGTGGTTCTGTGTTAGGAAGGATGGGCAAGGAAGACGAAGACAAAGCTGCTGGTTCTGCTTCTAGTTTGGACAGTACTGAGGATGTTAGTGAAATTGTAGCTCCAAGAGCTAGACCACAGAGGGTGAACCGTGAGAATACAAGAAGATATGTTCTCAGCGACTCGGAGAGTGATGAACCTACTGAGGACTCTGACTTTAATGAAGACGAAGTTTAGGTGTTTTCTTGGCCGTCGTACTAACTGAAGTTTAATCTGAATGGGAAATATGAGCTCATTTCCTGTGTTTAGATTTGAGAGATTGTACTTAAAAGGCTGATTTCCTGAACATGATTACTGAAATTGTGCTGGATTCACATTGTACATATTGAGTTGGTTTAATATGCATTCAGCACTTCAATCCTCATTGACTGCAACCTTTGAAGTAATTACTCGTCCTTTGGCATTACGAATGATAGCAAACGATACCATTTTATTTCTAACGTGACAAACTATAGGATTTTGGGTAAATATTTGAAGGGATTTGCAGAAATAAAGGTTTCACTTGAAGTTCATTTTCCTGTTTTGGTGTTTAGGATATGTTACTTTGATCAAATAAATTTTCTTCAATGATCAAATGAGGTCGAACTGTTGAGTACTCGGGGTCGAGTTGTTAGTTCTCCCGTGCAACACGAATGAATTGGGTACTAGGACCAAAGACTGCTCACTTAATGCAACTAACATGAAGTAGACTGCAGCCCCACCCATTGTGGCAGAAAAGCGTCCCAAAATATTTGTGATTCTTCTGGTTCAAGATATAAATGAGCTGATCGGCTCGTGTAGTAAAGAGCTCAATATTGGAGTTCATACTCGTCTCGTTTAATTTAATAAGCCGTGCTGATGAGCTTGAGTTCCAAGCTTGAGCTCAAATTGCTTGGTCTTAATTAACCAAGTCTTCCAAATCCGACACGAGTTCAAGCCAAAACTTAATTTTCGGGACATTAGAATAACGTAGTAAGTACGATTATAAGAACGTACATCAAAATAAGCTGAATGAGCACGCTCATGAATGGTTTGGTAACATTCGCACACTTACCAAACAAGCGCTAACTCTGAGATTAAGCTTGGTTCATTTAGTAAAAGGACGACAGAACGAACTCTGAACGAGCCAAACTACAAGTATGTTCATGTATAGCCAGCCGGTTTATCTACAGCCCCCACTCAAACAAGTTGTTCACTGTTCAAGGCATCCAGCAATAAGAAACGTCAAAATCATCCTGGCCATGATATATTATCTCATGTCACGGCCAATGCAGTTTTTTTATTCGAATTATCGGTCATCATCTACCTGTAGGTTCAGCATACCTGCAAGCACTAAACAATGTGCACGCGTGCCTGATAGATCAAAGCGTCAGCATCCATTCTGCCAATAAATTATAACATGATGATCAAGTTTCACAATAATATTGGGAAATACGTTTTCCACTCCAAAATTGAACCGAACCACCCTTTTCTTGTCACATGTATAGTACAGTTTGGAGTGGACCGGTTCAATTTTGGAGCTATTTTATCAATCAATGCTCAATAGTACTGAGAGCCAGCACCACCCTTTTTCTGGTGATTCTGGATTGTTGATGTCATGTCAACTTGACCTTTGATTTCTTTGTTTAGATTTAGAACTGAAGAATTTTCATAATATAAAGATGGAGTGTCACTGTACAGATTCTGGTTAGCACTACACTCGGAATAAAATGAAAACTAAACTGAAAGATAAACCTACTCGATGACCAGAGTGTGGAGTACTAACTTTTACAAGCTACAAACCTACTCGATGACCAGAGAGTGGAGTACTAACCTTTACAAGCTACAACACAGGATTCACACACCCGACGTTGAAAGGTAAAACTACCTGAGATGCACTCCCATCTATGTAAAACTACCTGAGATGCACTCCCATCTATGAATCATATTGTAAGGTTCCTTTTTGTAGCTTCCATTTTCAACAACAAATCTTTGATATCTGCTTCCATCCTCATCTTCATTATGAAATATTCCTGATGAGCTCTTTCTATTGCCTGGAGCTCTTCAAATTTTTGTTTGCGTATTCTCTCCGCCTCCGCTAAATGCAACTTCGCGATTCGAATCGTGTACTCTTCTTCGATTTTTTCATTTTTAGCATTTGCAATCCGCTTCAGACCTTCAGCTTCTCTTCTTGCATCATCTGCGCGATCTTGGAACATTTTACCCTCTGCCCGTTTGATTTTCACAACGCTCTCCAATTCGTTGAAAACAGGTTCCTTCTGAGTGTTCCTCCGTAAATCAGAGCTCAGTATGTGCTTATCATTCCGGTCATAATCAAAGGCAGGAAGCAAGCCAGCAGGATTTTCTAATTGAGGAGCCTTTTCCGCATAAACTGATTTTGGCCATGCACCTATTTGGCTGGACTCTGCAATCACATCTTTTGCTTCTCCTTGATTCTTTCTTGCCAGTTCCTTTCCGTGCAAAACAGTAGTATTGGCAGACTTGAAGGAATCACATTCTGCAGAACAGGGGAGGAAAAGTAAGTACCAACCTTTAGGTACCAGAAAGGAAAGTCAAGAACGCTCGAGGAGAAATTGTCCTCCTTCAAGGGCCATCTGTAATTCGACATTATGAACTGTTATAATTAGACGCCCCCTTTCAAACCTTGAGTGACATTTAAAGAGCACATATAGGTAGTCCAAATCTATGGTGTGGTACTACAGCATAGATACAAACTGTAATCGACCAACATTTCAAGGAACTAGTAATTCAAAATCCTCATAAACAAAATCATGCTAATTGCAGTCAGATGGAAGATATGGTTCAGGGCTCAAATATGGAGTAGCTAAAAGTAATGCTTGTGATAGGTTCAAACGGACAGTAACAGCATGCTCATGCATGAAGATTGAAGGAGTGAGTACACTATTTCTGAACCAAATTCTCATTCAATGTAAGACATTGAATAGTTGACATCCTACAAAGCTTAATCTCACCATGGCACTGTTCAGCTCTGTCTACATGTAGGTATTCTGTAAATCGTGACTCCAGAGTCCTAATGTAGAATAGTCAAAGCTTAAGCATTCTGTTAAGTGAAAATTTCAGCTTTAAGAAATGGGGAGAATGTAACAATAAAAGAAAAAGACCAGCTACAAGGTATTTTAGCCAAAGTCATCTCGAGTATCGGGGCTCAATGTATAGGTAGTTAGGTATAATAACCAGGCTGGTTCTGCACTAGTTTGCTTACACCTTATGCTGCCTCTAATGGGAGAACCATCCACCCTACAAATTCCAATCCCAGCCAATTCGGACTTCCCTGCCACCAGCTGCCTGAGGATTTGAGGGAGATGGATTGTCATAGTTAAAATGCGGCACGCAGATTCAAGCCTATCGACATTTCATAAGTACTTTTTCATTCATAAGAAGTAAAAAAACTTCTTTAAACATATACAACACAGCTTCGCTGGCAACGAGGGACCAACGTACACCAAAAATTTTGTCAGTCCAAAACTCGAACCCATAACCCTCAACATTTATAAAATTCATTCCTGCAGGCCGTGATGATGTAAACATCATAAATACATGGATTCCTCTCTTCCCTTTGATAAACTAATAACCGGCCCATTGGCAGGTCTTTCTGTTTCACTTTTCCAATGAGAGACTTCCTCCATCTCTTATTGTTCATATTTGATGATATCACTAATTGACGTAAACATGGTGGCTGTAGCTCACCATGCTCGAGTATTGAACCAATAGTTCACCATGCATAGTCTTCTGCCCGCCATCTACTTTATTAAACCCAATAGGCGTCAACAACATATCTTTTTTATGGTTGGTGCCACCACCCATCTCCACCAGAACCAACAAGATAACTATACTCTTATGACCATTATTTCCTTTGCATCCTACATATACATTTGTTGTATACACACAGAGTCCTGAAGAACTAAACCAATAGCTCACCACACCACAACCTTTTGTGCCACCCACCTTTAATCCCTATCAACATTTTGACCATTATGACCATCACCTTTGTGTGGGAGGGAGGGAGGAGACGACTTTTACGCTATGAAGATCACATATAAAATAGAACCTTTTGTTGACTAGAAATGCCCCCAAGACTATATTAGAAACACCAAAGATAGATGTGATGTATGCATTAAAAAACTAAAACAAGGTCTGAGGTCAGCTTTTCCTTGATGTAAAAAGAGCAACCCAGTCCACTAGACTCACAATCCTGTGTTTTGCAACTTACCCCAACTATTATATAGAAGTTGTTTCGCACTTAGAACCTGTGATCTCCAGTTCATAATGGAGCAAAATTAATGTTGCGCCAAGGCTAGCTAGACTTTTCTCTAGTCTATTTTGTATATAGATATTAAAAATATAAGTTAACAGTAAAAGAAGAGATATTTCGTGTATACAATGCAACTTACTTGGGCTTGGGAGAGATTCCTCACGACCCAGCCCTGCCCAAATCAACCCTTTCCTTGTCCATGCACCTATCCTATTTGTTTACTTGTGATTAGGGTTGGCCGAATTACCCCCCGGGTCTCAGGATGACTGTCATGCCTAAATGGTGGCCCTTATAGTGTCTGGGGTAGTTTAAATGTACACAAAGGCCCACAGTTGAAATTTGAGGCCAAGACTTATCAAGTTTTTTCCCTCAAAAGTCAAAACCTAAGAACGGTTAAGAGGAATTAGCTTCCGACCATGAGGATGTCCTTAGTCATGTCAAAAAGCCAGTCATATTCATGGAATTGAAGAGTCATTCACCCGTGCAATATAGAAAAATTAGCTCAAATCATTACTAAAAGGAACCTCGACAAAAAGACGAGTTCCACATTCAGAAAAGCACTCACCGGCAAAAAAACTGATAATATTATTCTGCACTTCTTGAAGGTCAGACTTGATAGACAAACTTGACTGCAGCTGAATTGCGAGCTCATGCAATCGTTTCCCTCTAAAATCTTCACTGGCACAAAAAATTCTTCTGACATATTCAAGTTCCTTGGAGAGCGTTTCTGCTGTCCAGTCCTTTGCAAAATTCTGAAAAACTTCCTTCACAAACCCAAACATCTCAGAAGGATGATCACACGCGACACAATGAAATTGCATCTCTGTCATTCCTTGAGCCCCGGATGCACTCCGACCATTTCTAATATAGGATTCCCTTAAACCACAATCAGCATGGCACCAATGAAGACATACATCACAACCCACCCAACTACACGTATTTGAGGCCATGTCAAACTTCGAACATAAAAGACACATGCAAGTGCTGCAAAAACCTTTCTTCTGAACGCAAATTTTGCACTCACATTCATCTACAGGTAGAAGACCCCGACAAGTTAGATTTCGACATCTTAAGTTCAGAAAGATCTCTGCCAAGTCAGAAGATGATATATCATAATTTCTCTGAAGAAATTCCCGAAGACCAGTTCTTAGTGCCACCAAGATTTCCAATTGAGATCGATGGGACTTCAGTAGCACCTCCAAGGTTATATCTGACCTGTTTTCCAGTGCTTTTTGAAAAGCAGAAAGCTGCCATTGCTTAACCGGATTCAAAATTATATCATGAACTAAGTCCTTCAGACATGCTATGGATTGTGTTGTCATATCATGAAACCTCCTAGCCATTAGGTGCAGTGGTTCAGAAACAATCATAGCTATGATCGACTCGACAAACTCAACTCCACCAATCAAGAATTTCTCTTTTCCATTTTGGCTATTGCTCTTGCGTAGACCACCACCATGTTTCTCTCTCATAGCTTGTTTCTTATGTTTACTACATTCTGCTCCAGTTTCATGAGATCCAACACTCTGTGAAGGGGATCTAACATCATCTGGATGCCTCGACTGTACTCCTGCTAACTGTTTATTGAAACTTAACTGCCTATCCAGTCCAACATCCATTCTGCAGCTTCCTTCTGCAACTCTGAGATGTTGGACTTGCACAGCTTGACCATTTGCAATACTTTTAGCTGCTGGAGATTGATGATGAAATCCATTCCCATTTGACAGTATCCCATACATTGGAACATCTCTATTCTTATGCTCATCTGAAGTCTGACCTTGCCAATCCACTCCCTGAAAAAGAGGGCGACTACCAACTGATTGCTCATAATTGTCACATGAATTATGTGTCAATGAACAGCTTGGGTTGTGGCTGAAGGGATGAGAACCTGAAAAAGACATCGATCCAGTAAATCCATCAGAATTTGTATGATAAGAGCTAGGGAGGGACTGAACGCTCCTCGCATGGCTAGGCGAACCAGGAACCTGGACTGTGTTCTGGGAATTGATAGGTAACAAAACATTGGGTAAGCTAAGAGAAAGCTCAAGTGGTTCAAGAGAACGAGTCTCATCTTTATGCTTACTAACACCGGATAGGTCTACCTTCTCTGGCTTCTTAACCGTATCTGTGAAGAACAACTCAAAACCCCGTCTACTTGGTCCTTCCATATCACTTTCCCTGTTAGTTAGGACGCCTCTTGATTCATTTGGATCTTCTGCGGTATAAGTATCATTACAGGGCGAAACAGCCACACGTTTGCCCTTGTTAATGAAGGTTTGGGCTATTTCCTCGTTTGCAAGAGACAAAGCAGCCCCAGATGCACCTTTTACCACTCCAGTTTCCATAGTTGGTTCAGGACAATCAATTTGCTCTGCCTTGACTTCAAGTTCTAAAGCCTGGTCTTCCTTTGGTTTCTCATCCAGATGCAATGACGTCTCAACTAAAGTATTTCTTTCTTTCTCCTTACAAATTCCATTTTCCCTGGCACACTCTTCATACTTGACACCTTCATTATCTGCTGTGGTTTCAGTTACATCTCCACTGCTGCTTGTTTCATTCTGCAAACCTTGAACTTCAACACCATAGTTAACCACATCTTGAGCAGTTTCCAACTGTCCAACTTCTGCTTTCTCCTCACTTGCAGGCACTTGATTAAACAGCATTTCTTCCTTGCACAGAGAATTTGTTCCATCCTCCAAAAGTTTATTCTCAATAGGATGCTTAATACCAGGCTCCTTCAGCTTGGGGTCCAAACCAACAAAAGCATGGTCTTCAGCTACAGGATTGAGTAAAGAAACTGGTTCAGGATCAGGTTCAAGCTCCCCTTCTTCCCTTTCACGGCTATTGCCAGTCTTTACATGCAGCTCTTCACTCTTCTTCACTTCAACACTCTTTGACTGCTCGCTTCCAGAGTCCTTTGAACAGGGCGGTGACTTTGCGTCTCTCAATCCCTGTGCAGATTTCACTTTCCCTATGTCATCCGATTGCCCCCTACTTCCTCTAGCTGATTCATCTGATGCAACCCTGCTTCCTCTACAGAATCACCACCGCTCCTGGTAAAGTCATCATCTTTCCCACTACCAAATCTCCGCCACGAGGAAACACTCCCCTCCCGGGGTGACCTATCCCTCTCCGACCTAACTCCCTTGGGAAAGTCCCTTCTAGGGCCAGAAAAGCTTTCAGATCGATGTATCCGATCCGCACCGTAACCACCCCGTGGCGAAGAGCTTGTAATCGCCCTGTCACCGCCATCCCTGTACCGATCGTAGCTCTTTCTCCTATCATAACAATCGACATCATAATCCGGCCGCTTCCTGATTGATCTAGAACTCTCTCGGTCATCCTCGATCCGGTCATATCTCGAAGAAGAAGTAGCTACCCCCTTCTTCCCACTTTCAGGCTTGTAATAAAAGCTCCTGTGAGACGACGAACGATGCAAACCGAAATCTTCATCCCTCCTTCCCCAATCTTTAATCACACCCTTCTCCCCATGGGAGTCAAGATCCTCGCTTGACTTCAATCTCTTCATACTTTTCGCACATTAAACCCACAACAGACTATCCAGCTTCAAAACCCTAACTTTACAGTCCAAACAAAGATCAGCTCTTTGAACTAGTCTCCACCCCTTCGATAGATTAACCCCCAAAATCAGACTCACTAAATCAGACTCACGAAATGAGCTCAAAAAAGCCCTAAATTCCAGCAAGAATCAAATAGGGAATACCCATCGTTACAAAACACAGATCTCAACGGTTCCATTCCCAATTCACGAAATACAACTAAAAAACTAACCCAGTCGCCTAAAAGAGCACGGAGGAGTGCTAATTCAGCTGTGAAGACCTAATTTCAAAATATTCGGTGAAAATAGAAAATTTACCGGACACGAGTGGCCGGAGAAATGGTCGGAGAAGCTCCACGGCGAAAGGGAGGCAGTGGTTTACAGGCCAGAGATTGTAAGAAAATGGGAGCCGTCGCCGAGATTATTAATATATATACATATACGCAGAGAGAGAGAGAGATGAATCTATCTACCTTCCATGAATACATTTCTTTAGAGAGAGAGAGAGAGAGAAGAGGGGGGTTTTATTGTGTGTGTGTGAGAAGACAGTCAACGGAAGATTTAACACAAAGAGAAAAGAGGGTTGAATACGCAAAGTGCCTCGAGGTGCGTGTGTGTGTGCGCGCGCGCGCGCTCATAGTGCACGTTAGGCTTAAGAGATCTGTGTTAGTCAACTGTGCTTTGAAAGTTGAAAGGCAGCCGGTCCTACTTTTCCACTTCGCCCATTTTCATCCAACTTTAGAATTTACTCTCCCTCGACTCTTTTGCGACCAATGCTAGCCAATTTCTTTTATGAGAACTAATTTTTTTGGGAAAGCAGTTTTGGCTTTTATTAACGGTATAGTATCACTTTCATTCTTGATTTTTGAATAATTACAACAAAGGGGACATATCTGGCATGGTTACGTTTGTGTCTGTTGACTCAATGGTTTTCAAGCGGTGTTAAGTTTCACTGTAAAATGACACCATGACACATAAGCTAAAATCCCAAATCCCCCCCATCTTGGACCTTTACGGTCTTCCTATTCCGTCTCTGCTATTTTCTTCACTCAAATAATATGGATAATATCACTATCTCCCTTGAGTTTAGAGACAAAATACAACCAAGGAAGATGTTTTGACAAAATGAATATCTGTATTCAATTGCGAAAAAAATTTCCGAGATCTCTCCAAGGTTAGGGTTCCGTGACACTATCTTACAAATTTGACTGACGTGATCATTTCATATTCCAAAGATGCCACTACACCCCTAAATCTTCATATACATGTAATATAAGGTGTAATACTTGGTTGCCCCGTCTTCCCCTCACTTTCTTCTACTCACTTCCACACACACCACACTCACAGACACGAATATGTAGAAACCCATGCACACAACAGACACATGCACACATGCTACACATGACACATTACATTTGTATGTTGTCTAGTGGTGCATGTGTGTGACATGAATGTGCAGATTTGTATGTGTGCTCGAGTGCACGCGTATGCGCGTACAAATTCATGTTTATGATTGTGGGTTTAAATTGGTGAAAGGAATGAGATGGACATGGAGCTTGATTAGGTTGCTTATGGTGGTTTTGGTGTTCAATTAATATGGATCTGCGTGTGTGCGCGCATGTGCTTGCATGCATATATTAGTAGTAATGGTGTCAATTACGGTAGTGTCGTGGTGGTTGGTGGTTTTGACTGCTATCGTGGTTGTGGTTGGTGGTGTTTAGGTGTTGCCGCCGTGGTGGTGGTGTTGGAGTTGAAGGGGGCATGGTGCTGTGGTGGTTGTTAATTGTAGAGAATATGGTGGTAGTGGTTGTGGGGCAACCATGTCTTTTCATAAAATATTTAACGTCATAAGCATTTGGTTTGATCAAAAGATGTAAGTGACTGATAATAAGTCACAAGACAATAAGTTTGTCTCTAAATACTATATATATATATATATATATATATATATATATATATATATATATATATATATAAGGTTAGAGATATCTCAAGAAATAGTAAGTGATAGACCATAAGTCGCAAGACAATTCCTTTCTCTATAGCACTCTCTCTAGAGCAATCACCAAGCTCTAGGATTTGGTTCGTGGACAAAGAACTCGACTCTAATATCCGTTTTTATACCTGCGAAAAAGATCAAGCATGTTGGAGGTTTGTAACAACAAGGATCCATCGTCGAAATATTCGGAGACCTCATACAGTATGTTTCCGATCTCACTACGTCTTACGTGGTAGCGCGTTAATTGTAATTCAACATTGGTATCAAAGCATGATTACTTGTTGATTCGCCTTTAACATGCTAGAATAAATTATGTGCATGTTGTGATTTTTCCCGGATATGTGAATGAGACCCATTATTAAAATTTAAAAATTTTTGAGCTTGTTTTTTCTGAAAAATAATTATATGGGATCAGCTCAAGTTTTCTTTTGGTGGAACCTCAACTACGCGGCTTCGTAGCCTTGTGATTAAGTTTGAGGAATACATAAAAGACCCTAAGCATACCACGAGTGAACATCTAAGGATGATGTCTAATATGATTAGTAAGCTAAGGGATGCTGGTCATGAGCTCACAAATGAGCAGCAAGTCAGAGCTGTCATAAGGTCCGTTCCTGCCTCATGGGCCAATATGAAACAGATATTGACCCACATTGAAAACATCAAGAACTTTCCTGATGTTTCACAATATGTCATCCTTGAGGCTGAGACTCGAGATGTGGATAAGACCCTTACTTATATTGCCTAAGAGGCATCGAGCAATGCAAATGGCAAGCCCGGAAGACAAAGTCAGAAAGGCAAGAAAGGCGAGGTTAGCACTTCTGCACCAAAGGAAGGAAAAATGAAGAAGAGCAAGAGAGGAAAACGTGGTGGGAAAAACGATTTGTCTAAAGTCAAATGCTTTAAATGTCAACAGAAAGGACCCTTCGCTCGTGATTGCACTGAGCCGAAGAAGGTACTTTCAGAATCTCTCTCTCAGTTATATGTTTCCTCACATGTGATGGTTGCTTATTCCCAATCTGTGTGGTTTGTGGATACAGGTGCAACAAAACATGTAGCACGTGATCAAGAAGGGTTCATAGATTATCACCGGATTCCAGCGGGAAGCAAATATATCTTCATGGGAAACAATAGCTCTGAAGAGGTGCTAAGGGTTGGTTCTTACCAGCTCAAGTTATGCACTGGGCGCACATTGATTCTTGAGGATGTGCGATATGCACCCACTGTTCGGCTTAATCTACTTTCAATTACTGCTTTATTAGACAATGGTTTTTTCTTTATTTTTAGGGGTAATAAGTTAGACATCTTTTTGGATGATGTTTTGTTCGGACATGGTTTTCACATGGATAGTCTTTTTCAATTGAATTTAATTGATTCTCAGTCCTCTTATTCGTATGTGGTGAATGATAATATTGTGAATGATTCTACCACCTGGCATGCAAGACTGGGCCACATAGGCCAAGATAGAATGACTCGTTTGGATAGAGAAGACCTTTTGGGCCCACTCGCGAGAGTCAATCTACAAACATGTGAGGCTTGTTTGGATGGTAAAGCATCCTTTTGGAAAGGTTGTGAAAGCAACTCAGCCACTTGAGCTAGTTCACTCTGACATATGTGGACCTATGAGTCTAAAGGCATGCCATGTCGCCTCTTATTTCCTTACACTGATAGACAATTATACGCGATATGGTTACATGTATCTGATATCTCACCGTTATGAAGCTTTGAATTGTTTCCAACGCTTTTGTAGCAGAGGTTGAGAATTAGAAAGAGAAGAGTTTAAAAACTCTTCACACTGACCGGGGACACGAATATTTGTCCGATCACTTCAAGGAGTTTTGTGAGGAAAAAGGGATACGCAGGCAACTTACTGTTCCTAATACTCCACAACAAAATGGTGTTGCGAAAAGAAGGAATAGAACATTGTTAGACATGGTTAGGTCTATGATGGCGCAAGTAAACCTCCCAATATCTTTTTGGGGGATGCTCTTTTGACTGCAACCTATATACTTAATCGAGTGCCTTCACAATCAGTCAAATCCACCCCATAAGAGCTTTGGAATGACCAAAAGCCAAATTTGGATAACTTGCACCCATGGGGCTCAGCAGGTTATGTTCACAATACTTCTTATAAGTATGGGAAACTAGGGTCTAGAGCTAAAAAGAGTATCTTCTTGAGGTATTCTGAAAACTCTAAAGGCTATGTGATATATGGTGAACATCCAAATGGTGGAAAGACTGAAATAGAGTCTCGTGATGTCGATTTCACAGAGAGTGATTTTCCTAGCATTGGAAACGTAAGTAAGAATCTTGACTTCTATGAGTTAGAGGAAGTTGAAGCCACTTTACCATCTCCAAGCGAAGGTGGGGAATTAGTTCATCATCCTGTTGTCGCTGAAGATAGTATAAGTGATCTTCAACTTAGTGGGAGCATCCTAGACAGTGGGAGCACACTATCAGGATCATCAGGTCAACAAGATTCTCAACTGTGTAGAGGTGCACGAGGAAGAGTTCCACATCATCGTTTTGAGATTGACGGTGAAATTCTTATGTGCATTCTAACTGATGAAGATGAGCCCACTTCTGTGAAAGAGGCCTTATCTTCACTAGCTAGTAATGAGTGGATGGCTGCAATGAAAGATGAGTTAAGCTCAATGGAGAAGAATCATGTCTGAGAATTGATTGACCTTCTGCCAGGGCACAAGACTGTTGGAAACAAGTGGGTTTTAAAAGTCAAGCGCAAGGTAGATGGGTCAATTGACAAGTATAAGGCACGTCTTGTGGTAAAAGGCTATACCCAATAGCGGGGTGTGGACTATGAAGACACTTTCTCCCCAGTGGTGAGATTTGCTTCAATTCGCCTGATCCTAGCTATTGTCGCCCAGCAGGATTTAGAACTTTTCATATGGATGTTAAGACTGCGTTTCTCAATGGAGAACTAGACAAATAGATTTATATGGCTCAACCTGAGGGTTTTGAAGTCAAGGGACATGAGCACAAAGTTTGCAGGCTCAAACGTTCTATATATGGTCTCAAACAATCATCTAGGTAGTGGTACTTTTGGTTTCATCATGCCATTACCTCTATAGGTTTTGAAATGATTGAACAAGACCATTGCGTTTAAGTGAAACGATCCAAGAAAAATATTCTGATCCTTTCTTTGTATATGGATGACATTCTTTTAGCTGGGAATGACATGAGTTCCATTATCGCCACTAAGCAGTGGCTATCCTCAACTTTTGAGATGAAGAACATGGGAGAAGCTAATTATGTGCTCGGGGTTAAAATCATACATGATCGTCCAAAGAGACTTCTTGGTTTGTCTCAAGAGACATATATCAAGAAGGTCATTGAATGATTTCGTATGCATAACTCAAAACCCATAGACACTCTAATGAACAAGGCATGTACTTTAAGCACAGACCAATGCCCAAAGAATGATGAGGAAAAGAATCAGATGTCCAAAGTGCCTTATGCGGCTGCAGTTGGGAGTCTGATGTACGTTATGTTGTGTACGCGTCCAGACATCTGCTTTGCCATTGGAATGGTGAGTCATTATGAGAGTAATCCTGAACCCGCTCATTGGAATGCGGTGAAGAGGATTCTTTGATACTTATGTGGAACCGCTGATCTCGTCCTGTGTTATCATGGTGGAGACTTGAGATTGAGAGGATACAATGATGCTGATTGGGGCAGTGATAGAGATGAGCGCAGATCTATTTCAGGTTATACATTCATACTAGGAGGTAGAGCTATCTCTTGGTGCAGTAAGAAATAGACTTGCATCGCCCTATCCACGATGGAGTCGGAGTATGTTGCTTGTTTAGCAGCAGTCCAGGAGGCTGTTTGGTTGAGGTCATTCTTATAGGCTCTAGGGGTTACAACTCATGCAGACAAGTCTGTCACTGTTCACTGTGACAATACAGCTGCCCTAAATTTTATAAATGACCCCAAATATCATGGGAAGGCCAAACACATAGGCCTTCGTTATCACTTCATTAGAACTTTAGTTGCGCAAGGAGAGGTGACCATAAAGCATATACCTACTGGCAAAATGGTGGCTGATCCATTGACCAAGCATATTGCTAGAGATGTTTTCCTTTCTCACATAAGGAGTATGGGACTATGTAGGGTTTGATATGTTTATGGCATCTCATGTACTTGACATTATTTAATACATTAAATTTTTATTCGTTGATTTGAGTTTATTTTGGAATGAATGGATAATCTTTGTGATTACATATACATCCTTGTTGAGAGTGTCACCATGCTTGAATTGATCCACTCACACGGGTAATTCACCTTGGCGCTAAGATAGCGAGCAAGATGAGACATAATTGTCTTAGGCACCAAGAGGGCGAATAAGATGATACAACTTATGAAGCAAAAATGTCGCCTTAGTTAGAGTTAAGATGAGACCTATAAAGTTAGGTCGATCATAGAGTATTTCCGCAACTCTATGTAGCTTGTTTACAGCCGAATGTGAGATTTCAGGCAGGCACTATGAGAGTGACTCCGGTGAAAAACTCAGGTTAGGTCCTTTTACAGCGACTAGACTCAGATTCGTATGGCGTATTTTTTATTATACATTTATGTGACACGCCCTTGCGGGTTACGCCATAGCATGCAAATCATACTGCATGTGCTAAATGCAGACCGACAGTGGGAGTGACAAATGAATCCCCGCTTTGTCATTGTGTGAGCCACTTGGATCGATATGGTACCTTTTTCACCTTAGACTATGTCATGAAGAAGATACTCAATGTCGCTACTTTAGCATGTACCCTTGGATCATGGATGATGCGGTCTCCCGGGGCATGTCTAGGAAAGCGGTTGGGTCTAATTGGAATGACATGAGGGCTTTGGAAAAAAGTTTAATATTATACCATGTTGTGTGATTCATAGCGCGGGAGACTTTGTCGATTTTTGTTTCGATATGAGTCATGAATACATAACATATGGGAGGTTTAACACTGCTCATTATGAGGGATTTGAGAGTGTTTAATCTGATGTAATTGAACTATCTGGTGTACATACGAGATTTTTTGGAGTGATGTATTGTGTTAATTTTGTGATAACTTACTACAATACTCCTCAACTAGACATCCTTTCTCGTAGGTCGCACATTCCATTTCCTATAGAGGAAATGAGTGAAAAAGATATAAGAAGGGACTACATGATTTATTTGCCCTATGTGTGGGCGAGTGGGAGCTGTTAATAAATTGAGTCAGTGGACCCATTATCCGCCCACTAACAGATAATGTGTATTTTTTAGTCTGGATAATTACAGTTATTTAAAGGATATTTATCTCCTAAGTGTTTGAGATAAATACAATATTTATCTCATAGGTTTTCTAAGTGTTTGAGGTAAAGTCTGTCTCTAAATACTATCTCTATATAAAGGCTAGAGATATCCCAAGAAATAATAAGTGACAGACAATAAGTCACAAGACAATCCCTCTCTCTATAGCACTCTCTCTAGAGAAATCAACAAGCTCTAGGATTTGGTTCGTGGACGAAAAACTCGACTCTAGTAGCCATTTTCGTACCTGCGAAAAAGCTCAAGCTTGTTGGAGGCTCGTAACAATAAGGATCCATCGTCGGAATATTCGGAGATCTCATACGGTATGTTTCCGAACCCACTACGTGTTACGTAATAGCGCGTTAATTGTAATTCAACAGTTACCATGAAAAAATATAGTTCTCGGCTGTATTCTATTCCTAAACTCAAGTAGCAACGTGATATTACGCTTCTCTAGTGTTCTGTGCTAAAATCGTCATAAGAGTTTAATGTTTCTTGGTGTCTTCATCAACGATGTGGTGCTGCTACTGCCTATCCAACCTGGGTCCAGACGGTTGTCTTCTGTCAGGTCCTGATGAGGGTAAAAGCTGGTTGAGTAGTCTATTTGGCCCAAATTGGTGTTCTGTCTCTAGTTAATAAAATTTCGGTGCATTTTACTTCGACATTTGGTGTCAGGGTATAGATATTGTTTGCCGATCCAGGGAGTGAGATGGTTAATGGAGATTTTTGCAGAATTCTTTATTC
This sequence comes from Escallonia herrerae, assembly GCA_033070095.1. Lineage (NCBI taxonomy): Eukaryota > Viridiplantae > Streptophyta > Magnoliopsida > Escalloniales > Escalloniaceae > Escallonia > Escallonia herrerae. The sequence continues at coordinate 177,616 of JAVXUP010001446.1, read as the reverse complement.
GTATAGAAGGTCGGGCATGGTAATATTGAACGTGTGAAATGGTGAGCTTGTTGCGTATAGATGGCTCGAGGTCATGAGGTCCTGAAGTTAGATTCCAAAATCATGAAGTGTTCTTCATCACTGGGTTTAAGATCATCTAAGTGTTCGATACTGTAGAATCCATGCCCAGCATCACCCAAGTTTGAGTGATGCGTTCCCAAGCGTTGACCCATTGGTTCTGATTTCCTGGTTGGTCTTTGGTGTGTATCCTAATGAGTTATAGTACAATTATTCAGAGTCCAATGATGATTCTTGTAGTGTTTGGATCTAATAGAGTTGTCGCATAAGGTTGATGAGGTCGGTGAGATCGGGGTTTTTGCAACGCCTCAAAGCTTTTCATGATTCTTCCATTGTTGTTGTTGTGATTTACTAGCATGAAGGAATTTTCCAACTGGAGCAAGGGGTGGTGTTTTAATTTTTTGAGGTGAAAGTAACCAGTGTCAAGTTGTGAGTGAAAGAAAGTTTTTTTTTAAAGGGAAATCATATGTGTGATGGTTATGCCAGTTGAAATCTTTAAGGGAGATAAGAGGGACTCAGTTGTAAGTTTTTCTACTGTAATATTTGAAGAGAGCACAAATACAGATGGGGATTGGTGACTAGACAAACTAGGTTCAGAGGAAGGTTCATGTTATCTATTTCACTTGTGTTAATATAGCGGGTGAAAGAAAGGGACTTATTGGTCAAAGGAAGAGAATCACGTGACTAAGCTGTGGAGGAGGCTTGGGTCAAAATCACAGGCTTTCTAGTGTTAGGTTTGGGACATATTTTTCTTCAAGAGAGTAGAGTTCTAGGTTTTGATGGGGACAAGGTAAGGGGGTTGTGCATCCAAATCGAGGTAGATTGTATGAGCGCTTGAATGCTGATAAAGATTTGACCAACGAGGCGGTGACCAATGTGACTTTAACAGTATCTAATCACCATCTAGTCCACGAAGGGATAGATAGGTGATTCTGTTGCTGAATGGGTAGGGATCATGACACAGAGGTTATCTTTGTCACCGGTGACAACAAGAGGATTGTAACTCTGTCCAAAAATCTGTTGATTTGTTGCTCATGGAGGGGGATTGATGAATTCTCAGTATTTGGATGTAATTTGGTTTGGTGCTGCTGAAGAAGCCATGGTTCTAAGAGTGTTCATTGCCATGGGTTGTCTAGCGACCAGTCAATGAGTGATGTTTTGGCTGGTTATCTAATTTGCGGGGGTATTGTTGAGCTATTGGAACAACTTTGTGTGTTGTGGTCGAGTAGACCATAGATGAAGCAAAATATGATTCCTTCATAGCAGATTGGTTGGGTGTGCTGGCAAATTTTATTTTTTGGCATAGTGGTATGGAGAGGTTAATTTGGATGCAATTTCTGGCATATCCACCGTAAATTGTTAGCTGTGTGAGCGCCGAGTTTCAGGAGTATTCTAGTCAGGATGGCAATTTAGCCAATTACTCGTAGATATTTGCCCTGCCCTGTTCCTAAAGGAGTGAATTTTTTGCCTTTGATCGGGTTTTTTAATAAATTGCACTTAAATGCAGGGTGGGTGTGGTTTTATGCGTAATTACCCCGCTACCCACTCTGTCCCGCATTGATACCTTAGTTTAGAATCTCAGACTTAATATCAGCCTCCTTGTTGGTATATAAATGTTCAAAAGAATACCTTACCCACACTTCTATCATTCCACTTATGTTGTTCTCAACCTAGCCATCAACCGTTGCACCACCCTGGTCATCCACGGCAATGCAATCCATCACAACTTCGCTTATTCTATTTTTCTCAACCTAGTCGTAGCACCACCGTCTCATCATCTATTGACGACGACACGATCTATCACTCACTAGCGGCAAACCACTACTGATGGCAGCACCATCAACAAACTATTATCGACGCGATTCACGTTATTCTCTTCTCTTTATTTTTGGCACCAATCAATGCTTTGGTGGTGCATTACTTTGAACACAACAAGACAGGACAAATCAAACGGATCGCGCATGGGCGCGGCGGAATGAGTAAGGTGCCGGGGGCACGTCTGTGTTAGTGGCGCGACAGAGTGCGTATGGTGCCGAGGGCACTATGACAGGGAGCCTGGGGGCACGGCTGTATCAGCAGTGCGGTGCATGGGCACGGCGGAGTGTGTATGGTGTCTGGAGCACATGTCGTGGAGATGGAGCAGCGCATGGGCCTGACTGAGTGCGTATGGTGCTGAGGGCACTGTAGTGTGACAGGGAGCCTGGGGGAGCGACTGTATCAGTGGCGCGACGCATGGGCGCGGCGGAGTGTGTATGGGCGACGAGGGTCGCGGAGTGACCTCCGGGCGACGGGGGTCCCGAAGTGACTTCACGGTGACGGGGGTCGCGGAGACGGGGGTCGTGGAGTGACTTCCCGACGACGGGGGTGGCGGAGTGACTTCCAGGCGACGGGGGTCGCGGAGTGACCTCCGGTCGACGGGGGTCGCGGAGTGACGTCCGGGCTACGGGGATCGAGGAGTGACGTCCTAGCCCTTGAAGAGTAGTGAAGATGCTAAGTATGGAAGCCAAAGACCAACCCTTTGGGGGAAGGCTAAGGCCAACCATTGGGGGAGGCCAAGGCCAACCCCAGAGGAAGGCCGAGGCCGACCCCAAGGGGGAGTCCAAGGCTGACTTCCTTCGGTAAGTGCCAAGGTGCACCGACGGGCGAAGTGTGATTGTCGGAGCATGATGAGCAGTCGCGCAAGGATGAGCTTCTTGGTGACGAAGTCACGTGGAAAAAGTGAGAAGTGCACATGACTTGAGCCTACGCCTTTGACCGGTTGGAAGCATTGAATATTGCCTGTTACTTATGCGGACGTGTCATGCAAAATGGAACCCCCAGTAGGCCTTTGGGTGCGATCAAAATAGGTTAGGAACACTTTCTATAATTTCATTTTTTCGTGCCTTCGCTACTCAAATGTATCATAACTTAGCACAGTATTGTGTTGGCTTGTGATGGCCAAATGACTAGGACAAGTTAGCTTTGTTTTTTAGTCCAAATACATCCTATGATTTCAGGATGTACATGACTGGTATCCTTAATTATTCAACTTAAGAGCTGGTTGGCAAAAATATTTGGTTCTTTAATTTGACATGGTCAAAATCTCCCATCAAGATCGTATTCAAAGAATCTAAGATCACTGTGCTCTATGAAAAAGGCCTTTCTTAAACAAAGCTTCTCGAGTCACCCTTATCCAGTCTGTTCTTTTGTTGCTATAGTAGCATTACATGCAAATTTAAAAGTTTTTGGAAGTATATTTTTGTACAGATTTTTTATCATCGCTCGCTTCAATGGGCTGGAGATAGCATTAAAAGAATACATTCATTGGGTTGGGTGGGATGTCCAGTGTCTTGTTAATTGGCTTGTTGGCAATCTTGGCTATTAGACTACTCAATTCTTAAGGATGGCCTTTTGACGAAGCAAGTGTGACGTGTTCAAACTAAGTCTATCCAGGTCGTCTGTAGCATGTACTCCATTTGTGAGGCATTCTAGCTTCCACCACGAAGAGAGTTTCTTGTTGGTATGGCATGGTACTTAAGCTGGTCAGAATTTGTTAAAAAACAAGGTATATGTTGGATAGTGGCGAATGGGCAGCATATCTCTATGCGAAATGATTACTAGATTATGGAAATTCAACATACTCAACTAGCAATTTACATCCTGCTAATAGCTTCTGCCTCAGTTGCCAGTGATCTCATTTCCCCGTTTGTCTGGGACACTATTTATCTTAGTGCACTATTTCCTGCCCATGTTTTGTGAATCATTTTATGTTTGCATTTTTCGCTTTAAGGTGCGAAGGATTCCCAAGAATAATTTCAAACATCAAATTGTGGTTTCACTGTTTAATTTTATGTCACTTTAGAGCTTTTTATCACCTTGTGGTAGGGGTGGCATAATGGGTGGGTGGGTTGAGTTTGGGTTAAGATTAAATGGGTTGGGTATAAATGGATAGTTGACCCATTTAGAGCCATATAATTGTGGGTTCACTGGGTCATCTTTTAAATGGGTTGGTTTAACCTATTAACCTACTAATGAACCATATCCCAATTTTTTTTTACCTTCGCATCCTGATACTTAACCAACACCAAAGACACTGAACAACTACTACTATGCCAAACCACAGCACTAACAGCAGCATTCACCGTAAGCCAACGGCAACCACCACTACTCCAACATTTCCCCATACCTGCAACCAACACTGACCACACCTGCAGCCACCACCGACTATACCTGTAACCACCATCACGCAGCAAACAACCACCACTGCTCAAAAGATGACATCCACTGTAAAAGAATCACAACAACCATGAGTCCACCTCCCAATACCTGCAACCACCACCACCGCCCAGCCACAACACAACCACCATCGTGCAGCAAACCACGATTCTTCCGTTGCAATACATGTAACCACCACCATCGCCCAACCACATGGGCACCACCATCATGCAGTAAACGGCCATCACCAAGTCAAATTCGTCGTCTCACCACCATCACTACACCATCATCGTGCCACTCTCTCGCCACCATCACTCCACCATTTCTGTGCCACCACTGCCATGTCATCGCCCCATCAATTCAACCAATAACCAAAATGTTTGAAGATACCCAGAAAAATAGTAGATCTATATAGAGAAAGAGCGGATCTGAGCAAACGGGATGGGAAGGCAGCTACTGAGACGACAGTAGCAGCGACGGTAGGTGGAGACGACGGCGGCAGCGACTGGAGACTGAGGCAGGACTGATCATAATGGGAAGGCAGAGATGGGAGACAGTAGCAGCAGCGACGACAGATGGAGACGACAGCGATGCCAATGACGGGGGTGACACCGGTGGCAGCGGCTTGGCTGTTGCTATGTAAAAATTTTAGGTTCTCAAAATTTTAAGTGTCAAACTGTTAATGGGTTGATGGGCACCCAATTAAAAACCATTTAAACCCATGGATTATTGGATTCAGTAATTGCTGACCCATTTAAACCCAATTATTTAATTAATGGGTGGGTATGGGTGAATTTTAAGTAGGCAGATTTGGGCGGGTAAATGGGTTTGAGTTGTTATTGCCAGCTCTACCTTGTGGATAAGCTCACTTGTTATGGGCCTTACCGCTTGGAAAGTTTGATCAAATATTTGGCACAAATTATGGACAAAACCTCTATCTACTAAAATCATTGACCTTCCGTTGGCAGTTTTTACATCATCAACTTCCTCTTAGTGATGTGCAGATTCATCGACATTGTGCTAATGAACTAGAATGTCGACTATATCACTCCATGTTAGAGTCTATGGATAATCTTTTCCTACATTTCGCGCATGATCGGTTAATTTGGTTGCCATTCCCAATGGTGTCAATTTTTTAAGCCTTCCTCTTGTGAATATGACTCATGCTAAATATATCTAGTAATTCTTCTAAAATAAAGGTACTTTTTAGGATCAAGCGCTTACCACTACACCAAAAATAATAGCTATCAGAAAGGCGCAAAATTACTTCATTATACTCTTGGCACAATAGCAAACACACACGGTCAAGCACACAAATGAGTTTATGGATGCAGCCAAACTCCGATCAGCCAATAATCCCTCTACTGGCCAGACAGAGTAGAAGAGATCCTTCGGACTCCTAGCTCTGCTCAACAGACCGAGCAGAAGAGTTATGGTAGAAGAGCTATGATGGACTCCTATCTCTCTTCTCACCAGATCGAGCAGAAGAACTCCTTGGACTTCTAGTTCTCTGCTCGTCAGACTGAGCAGAAGAGCTACGATAGAATCCTATCTCTTGGACCTTTAGTTTTCTACTGGTCAGACTGAGCAGAAGACCTATAGTGGACTTTTATCTCTCTGCTCGTTGGATCGAGCAGAAGAGCTTCTTTCCTGCTCTTTGCTCATCCAGCCAAGCAGATGAGTTCACGTATCCTTGGAAGAAGACTATCCACCTTCCACATTCTTTGCTAGAAAGAACATGGAAGGGGGGGGGGGGAGGGGAAAATTATGTGGGAAAAATATGCCCTCCTCTGGTGACACGTGTCATGTAGGGACTGCATAAGGGCTTTGACTACTCCTAGTCTAATTACTCCTACTCCAATCAGACTTGTGGCGGAGTCCCTTTCCTTTATCTCATAATTGTCCTCCCTTATCCATACCTCTTTCCTCGGGATGACCATCAGGAGCAGCCTCCTAATAAAGAACAGCTAGCCGACTCTTAGTGCAAGAAGGTCCTTTGTTGTAAATCTCAACAAGTTAGAATTAGGCAGAAGGTTTGTTAAAAAATTCCTAGATACACAAAAGCTACCTTTTCTGCTCATTTCCTGACTTAAACATCGGAGATTCTTTGCCAGCATCCCCCCCGGCATGTCACCGATGTTTTGTTTGTGCTGTGCAGGTCTATTCGCGAGCTCACTCTGGTCGGTTCAGATTTCGACCACACCCCTATAATATAATCTTCGCATTGCACCACAAGAAAAATAAGCACAAATTGGTCACACAGACAACAATTATGGAAGCTTGGGTGGAACTCAATTGGTTGATCTGATGGTCATTTAGTAAGATGTATCTAGAAAATGCAATCAAGCATGCTCACAAACATAGCAGCGAGGGGGACACACTCTTATAACTTTTGTGATCTGGAAGACCGTTAGAACACATTAAACAAATAAAAAAGATGATTTTTTAAAATATCTTTATCTGTTATACTGATCCATTGGATAAAGTTCACACATGTAGTTCTTGCCCTTTTTAAATATCCCATGGTAATGTATCCAGTATATGTGAAAAACATTGCAAATGTATATATCAGCACTTAATTTGTGCAAAGACTAAACGAGAGAGACGATTAAATCAACACTAAATACGTGACTCACAACTATGCTATATATATATATATATATATATATATATATATATATATATTTTTTTTTTTCTTTTCTTTTCTTTTTGGTGCTATACTATGATGAAAAGTGAGAACTAGATTTAGGTAATGAAAAATAGTAAAAGGTGAAACCTAGGGAGTCTGAGATAGTAGCTAATTTGACCATTACACTGAGCTATTAAGGTTCAGTTTTGATTTTTTGTTTCAAAAATAAATAAATAAAAACCAGTTTAGTTTTTATTTTTTACAAAAATAAAAACAAATGGGTGTTTGATTACTCAAGTTTTATTTTGAGTTTTTTCTTTGGTGGTGATTTGCGGTGGCGATGGTGGGGAGTGGCAGTGACTGCCGGTCGCCGGCAGTCGTCGGCGGTGGCCGACGGTGGCTACCGACAGTCGGTGGTCGCCGGTGGCGGCGATGGGCAGTGGCTATCGGCTGGGGGGAGGGGTAGTCTCAAAATAAAAATCAAAACTGAAAATCCAAAACTCCTAAATGAGAGTTTTAAAAAACAACCCAATTTTATTTTAAAACTGAAGGGGAAAAAAACTGTGTTAAACGTATATTTTTTTAATTTATAAAATTAGAGAAAAAACATAAAACAAAAAGGTTAGAAAACAAAAAGGGTACCAAACATAGCCTAAATTTCCAATATCCCTAGGACAAAATATGAAGCAACGAAGTATTTGCCAGAGCCTTATCCATCATTCTGATAGTTCAAAAATCTAAGGTGGATATTAATTTCCAACATGCAAGATATTTTCTTTACACCAAACTGCCTTTTTGTGTGATTGCTTTATCCTCTTTACCAAAATATGGGACAAACACGCACACCTCGACCTACCTTTTCCTCCTCAAACCATCTTCTTTAGCTCAGCCATGAACCAACCATAAAGCCTCCATCTAAGATCCAACCACCCTTTAACTCTCTTCTATGGCTGCTCTATCAATTGGTCACTCCTTCCACAGCAGATATAATTCAACCCCACATCTCCAAGACAAGAGCAACTCAAGAGTTCTATTTTCTGTTTCTTGCCAAAGCCACGCACCAATCAACAGGCCGAGCCCGGAAACCAAGAGAGTTGAAGAGAAGGAAAAGAAGGCAGACTTTTTGCAGGTTGTGATTGGTATTGAGAAGCTTGGGAAGGGGTTGAGGGATAGTTTGAGTCCAAAGAGAAAGGGTGACTGGAAGGACTTGATGTTAATGAGCTTATCATTTGCTGTATATGTGTATATATCTCAGAAGATTGTGTGTGCTTACTGTGTCTGGACATCTATGCTTAAGCAACCTTGGTAAGCTTTTAGGGGATTTCACAGTTTAAGTGACACCTGCACTTGTTACCACATCCTGGAACTGGAATAAGATCTTGAACTACACCTAATCTTCTCCTCTATTTAATCGCTATGTGTATGTACGTTGAATCTAAATCGTTGAATATTGGTATGTGTATTTCATGGAATGTATGAAGATCTGGAGTTTGATATGTGGAGTTTCTGAATGACATTGAAGTTTGAAATTTTTTAATTTTAGTTACTCGTAGAAGAACAAAAGTTCTGCAGAATATTAAGATGAATATTAGTCACTACTATTTACATGGCCCGTAAACTTTAGCAACAAAAGAGAAGAAGGAAGTGAAATGCTTGGGATCTGGACTGAAATTTAAAACTGATCTTCTCTATGGTTGATCTTTTGTAGTTTGTCTCAACCGAATGGGCCTCAAAATCCTTCAGATAATGTCTAGTATCTGGAATTCAAGGAAACAAATTTAAAACAGCTTGCTCGTACTATAACTTAATTGCCAAATTCAGCTCAATTACATACCTCTCTGAATGACAACTCCAAAGAATGCATCACAAGACCCCGAAATGTAATCGTCTTCTTTCCCACATTTTGACCTTCAAGCGCCTGACACTGCATATGGGATGGATGGGAACATCTCGAACTTCTGTAAGGTGAAACATGGCCTTCACGTATCACAGAACAACAAATCCGAATAAAAAACTCGAATTCACAATCGTAGGGGGTAAAAATTGAAACACAAATGAAAGGAACTGATCAGTAGGCGTTTTTCGATACACACCAATTCCTTGTCATACATACTGACACTGCTGAATTGTCCAAGGACCACGCTATATTTTCGTGGTTCATTATATGAAATAAGGTGAAGCTCTGAAGTTGTTTGCTCGTTATCTTGATACTCTTTTAAGTTCTTGTTAAAGGCAAGGCACAAACCTTGTGGGAACGAGGTCGAGTTTTGAGTATAGTACCTCTACTTGGAAGCTTTTACATCAATCTTACATGGCCCGTCCCCACGGTTCCTAGTAGTATAAGGAAAAGTATGCAGGCCAGGTCCATTGATATCGATGCTGTCAGGACCTGTTCATCCTATCATGAGGTCTTTGAGTTTAATATGAGGTAGTTCAGGGGTCTAAATACCGGTGCATAGCTCGGAACCAGGGTACAAATTAAGTTCCAAGGACTGGAAAGTTGGAATATAGTTCCAATGGAAAACACAAGGGGAACAAGTATATATAGCACCTCTAGGTTGTTACAAGCACTTGCATCGATTTGACATGGCTTGTGAAAATCGACCGAAAATCAGGTGCATCCATGTTGATGCTCTCAAGATCGTCGCAATTGATTACGACCTTCTTGAGCTTGTGATGACATAGTCCGCACTTGATATATATAATATACGATTTTGGTTTCAGAAACTCTCCATGTGTCTTCTTAGAATGCTCGGGATCATATATAGGTACGGAATTGGGGATTGTCCAACTGTTGGAGTCTAGCAGTTGCTTCATCCTCTTCATTATCCAGGTGAGTGTGTTTGGACTTTTTGGGATTTCTGGTGAGGGGATCTCCTTCTGCTTCCTCTTCAGCCATGTAGAGATCGATTTCAACCGTCGCTTGATTTCCATGGAGAGCGTCGTTGATTTGCAAAAAGAATGTTGGAGATCGGTCTAGCCAAAAAAGGCTTGCTCTCTGAGTAGTTTCTCGTGTCTCACGAAGCAAACGGTCGAGATGTCCGTCGCGAATTAAACAACGATACTCTTATTAAGGCTCAGCACCCCTATGGTGAAGCCTGTAACAACTTATTATAAACTTTTTGAAAAGGTTATCACGCAGTAAAACTGTGTTTTTATTGTAATTAACATGCAAAAAAGCTGCCAGTTGTGTTATCCATATGTTTTCAATTTCAAACGATTAATGGATCAATGGCAAGCTTCTTTGAACAGGTGTTTCCCTTGCCAAATGCATTAAGCAACTTTAGTCTTAAAATTTAGCAAACTTTCTATGGTTCAGTGACGATTGCATTCTTCAAGATAATTGTTTTTCATCCCATAAACGACCATAAATATCATATCGTATCATGTAAGGGTTTAGAAGACAAAGACCCTATCGGTTGAATCCAAATAGATTTAGTATAAATAAGCATAAAACTCATGTGTACCCAGATTCTAGCTATCATCTGTAGAATTACATCATGCACTCTCATATTGCTTCAAAAATAGACTCCATAAGCTGGCTTTGGCAGTCACTGTGTATTATACTTGGGAGGCAAGGAGCAAACAAATCTTTGCTCACCAATAGAGCAATCCTCAGATGGTCCTTGCTCAGAGGAATAATAAACGAAATATCATGTACCAAGTTGTACAAAATTGAGAGACTCTCTAACTAGCAGACAATTTTGTTGAGTGTGGAACATATATCCAACAATTCTGCGTTAGCATTGCACCGTATGTGTTTCTATTATATGACTTGTGAGGATCTCCTTAAGTAAGATATTTGTATATTTGCATTAGAAATAAAAAGGACCTTTAGCCAGAAAAAAGTTTTAGTACCTCACATTTAAAATTTACTAAATCATTACCTCCATATTTGTTTTTGAACCACATGGATACAAAGGCTAATGGGCGTTCGAAATTCAAAGGCTAAGAACATTATTATGAGAAAATAGCCCTAAACATATACTCGTGGGACTAATCACTTTTTTCTTCTTCCCCATTTTTTTCATCGTCTTCTCCGATGAAAAGCCACCAAAGCAACAACCAGTATCACCACCATCAAATCACAGCACCACAACCTCCACAATCTCCATAATAACCCACCATCTCTGCAGCAACTCAATCTCATATACTCAAACACCACAAAAGCTCCAATGCGCAAGCACGGGCACACACACACTTACGTCCGTGTACACATGCGCGCGAGCGACCAGAATTGGGGCAACAAGAAATGTAGACAAAGAAAAAAAAATAGTAACTTCAATTTGAACAAAATATCTAGTTTGTAAATGGGATTCTAATAAAACCAAAATCCCAAACTAAACCTAAATCACGAGATTCATACAATTAAACATATACATATAAAGAGAGAAGATTGCAGGGCAAGATTAAAAATTATAGTGAGAAAAACCGCGATCTACCACTACTGCCTCCATCTTGCAACCACGATTCACCCCCACCAGCTCTATTTCGGCTGCACCCGACCTCTGCCTCGGTGGCAACAATGGTGGCTTAGTTGTTCTTCCGTGATTTGATCTTGTAAGATTTTGTTGGTTGAGCTTATGCATGGCGGCTAGTGTAGAAAGGTTAGATCTGTGGGCGATGACAGTGGTGGCTAGGGATGGCAAAAAAATCCGTACCCGCGGATCTCCGCCCCGCCCCGCCCCGTCCCGATAGGAGCGGGTTATTTTGACTTTGACCGGGGCGTGGGGCGGGTATGGTATTTTTTTTTAAAACCCGTAGCGGGTTAGGGTCGGGTATGGTATACCCTTAAATCCGCCCCGCCCCGCCCCGTGTACCTTACTTCTTTAGTTAATCTTAGCCATACCCTTATTTTTTAGTTGATCTTAGCCGTACATAGGATACCATATATATATGTTCATCTTTTTTTCTTGCAAATTGGAAACCCTAAAATCCCAATCTGTATCTGTGCGGCACTGCGGCTGTGCCTTCTCACTCTCACGGCTTTCCACTCTCGGCTGGCTCTCGCCTCTCTGCGTCTCCTGTCTCCACGGACCACCGCAGTACCGCACGGCTGTCGGCGCACGGCGGTCGGCGCACGGCCACTCTCCACCGGACAGCCACGAATTGAAGACGACCGTTGAGGAAATCTGCATTCAGGTAATCAATCTCTCTCTTCCATGTTTTGTTCATCTTCGTTGTCGTTGATCTTCTTCTTGAAAGAGAAATTTTTTTTTGCTGATTCACAAGTTAAAACTTAGTTAAAAAAATCATCACATACTAGTGTCGCCGTTTTGTTGGGGTGATGGCTGTTGGGAGTCCCTTCTTGAACAACAGGGTCACCGTTTTGTTGGGGTTATGGCTGTTGGGAGGTCGCCGTTTTGTTGGGGTGATGGCTGTTGGGAGTTCCTTCTTGAACAACAGGGTTGGTTACGGGTTTTTTTGCGTGCTACAGCGGGGGCGGGGCGGAACGGGGCGGGTTCGGGGTTCCTAAATCTGCGTAGGATCGGTTATGGTATTTAACATACATAACCCGGTCCGGGGCGGGGCGGGGCAAAGTTCACGGAGTAGCGGGGCGGGTTTGGATTTGGCAAAATCCGCATCCGACCCGCCCCATTGCCATCCCTAGTGGTGGCAGTAGTGGTGGTTGTTTGTCGGTGTGATGGAGGCTATCATTGGTGTTGATGGTAGGTACAATGGTGTTGAATGTCAGGATAGTTGGTGTAATTGAATTGTGTGTGTTTTCCGATTTTTTAGTCATTAAATTAAGACTAAAAATTTAACGGGCGTTCATTTAATGGTCGTGACAGTGTCACGTGTCTTTAAGGTGTGTCTTATACTATTGACATATTTACCCTTGATAAAATTTAACGGGCGTTCGTTTCTATCTATTTCTTAACGAATTTAGTTCAAAACCAAATATTTAAGTAATGATTTGATACTTTTTAAATGTGAAGTGCTATAGTTGTACTCAGTGATACTACCTGTACCCAAAAAGAAAAAGTTAGGAAATCTATATATATATATATATATATATATATATATATATATATATATATATATGAAAGTCGAAACTGAGAGAAAGTTGTCCAGTTATTGCTTACTTGGACACTCTCTTATTTTGCCACGTGGACTTTCTATTTTGACTTTTTCAAAACATTTTGAATTTACTCATTTTATTAATTATGATTTGTATTCCTTATTTTCTCTCTCCCCCGCTATCATTAAATTTGAATTGAACTTCTTTTTGTCATTTGAAATTCAAACAACTAAACAGATTTTATAATTTCCTCTTTTCTATTTCAATGTATGCCATTTAAAAATTTTATTTATATCTTTGCAATTCATTAATTTCTAAGATTTTGTTAAAACTAATTCTTTTATATATTCTCTTTAATCTTAAATATTTTTTATTGTTCAGATAAGCCCAATATTCTCCATTAGTTCTCTCTCTCTCTCTCTCTCTATATATATATATATATATATATATATATATATATATATATATATATATATATATATATATATAAAGACAATCTCCTTCCTTTTATTTCATTACAAGTTTACATGCATAGTTTATTCTCAATTATTTGTTAATATATCTTTACTATTTTCTTGGTTCCCTTGAATGACACAAACCTCAACTACAGGTTATTATTGTATCCCTATTATTGCTATTAGTTTGAACGGACTATTTTTATCGTTTCATATATCATTTTCCATCTTCATTTATTGCTAAAAGCTAACAATTATTTAAGGTCATTTTTAACAACAAAAATAGGTAAGAAAAATCATACAAAAAAGTAAAAATAATTTTTTTGTCACTACCAATTATGTTATTATTATTTGGCATATAAGTATGAGATCTTTTAATCACTACTTTACAGTTGTTGTTCCCGTGTGCAACGCAGGGGATAAAAGCTAATAAATATGAAAAGAGCAAGTTCTTTATTTTTTTTTCACACAAGTATCGAAAATACACAGAAGAAAATACAATGAAAGTACCAAGCAAACTGAGCAATAATTGATCACTCTCCTCTTTCATGTAGAAATACTTTTGTAGATCTTCAAACGCTTGGTTTTGTGAAGGAACAAAAGTAATGCTAGAACAAAATTTCTCTCTTGATTTTGACAACCACTTGTCATAGTTAAAAATAGTTGCCTTGTACTAGCTTCATTTGCTTTCAATTCTATGTCAATATTTCGTTTCATGGATTTTAAGATTTCAAATACTTCACCAAAATGTACCGTCAGAAGAATCTTTCATGTATCTCATAGCAAGGTTGCAACTTAATCGATTATATTACGATGAGACTCCTCCAGAACTTTCAACTTACTCATGTTTTATGCTCCGTGGTCTCATTTTTGGACCAACACCAAGATAACTTCCGCTCGATTGGCCTCGGATTCCAACTGCAATTTTTAGGAACTCTTTGGTTAGACTTTTCTTATTCTATTTTTGTATATATATATATTTTTTCATTTTCAAATGGGTACAAGTTTTGTTCGTTTACAATTTCAAATAACAGTTTATGCTGCTTTTTTCACCTAACTTTGTTTGCTTACCGTTTTCATTTTCGTTTTGAAAACAAATACACATTTCTTTACCATTTCCTCCATATTATTTTTCTGGCTTTTCTTCAAATAAGCCCTTACTGTTCACATTAGTTTACTACAATACCCTTCATATTCCTGACTTTTGACGCAAAGGGGCCCACTCATCAAATCTATGATATGACTAAGCCCGCTTCTCAATGCATCTATGCATTTGGAATGTTTCTTTCTTTTGGTTACTACATACGGACCGTCCAAACCCACTACCACCATCAACACTTTGAAATTGGTGATGGTTCTGATGGTGGTTGTGGGTTAGGATGAGAGTTTAGTGATGAAACGATAGTGTGAGTGTGGTGGTGGTGGCTGCGACATTGTTGTCTGTGGGTGTAGCGGTGGTGGTACTTATGGGTACGATTAGTGGTCATTGGTGGATCCCAGGGGCGAAACTCTCACCTGACGGGAGGGGGCACAACAACGCCAATTTTTGGGATTTCTTTTTTAGTTTTTTATATAATTTTCTTCTTTTTTCATATTTACAAAAGTACCGTTATATCGTAAAAGTAATTAATTAGAGTTTCTTTTTTTTTGTACTTCTAACTCTTTATGTTATCGACCATCATAGTCTTTTTCTTTCTCATTCTTTTGCTCCATCTTCATTCTTTCAAATTTAAAATTTTTGGATTACAAAAAAATATGAATGATCAAGGTTAGTTTTTTTTAGTGAATTTATTGTAATAAAATGTTAACTTATACATGCATTATTATACTCATATAAGTAATAATCACATTAATAAAACATCTATATAGTAAGCGTTAAGCTTCATCCATGCAAGATTAGTAATTCATTGTTGATGCACCTTACGAAGTTAAATAAATCACTATGACTAATAAAATAAAATGATTAGTCTTCAATTGAATAATTTATTATGCATTTAACATATTCAATGAGTGACGCTAATTATAATATGATCAAAAAAATTTATGACTTTTTGGCTCCCCTCGATTAGATTTTCTGGTTCCGTCCCAGGTGGATCAGATGTTTTTGGTGGTGGTCCAATCGCTATTTGTAGTGGTAGTAGGTGGCACATGATGGTTGTTGATGAAGGAAGTGGGCAGTGTTGGTAAGATCTAAGGGTGGTGGGTGGATGAGATTGGTGGTCATGGGTGACGCTATGTGGTCATGGTTCACAACAATTTTTATGGTAGCTGTATGGATTATATGAGCTAGTGGAGATGAGATTGGCGGTGGTTAGTAGTGGCCATTATTTCTGGCAGTAAGGGGTCAATTTTTCATGGTGGATAAAGTGATGAGGCGTGGGCATTCATAGTAGCTCCGATGGCCAAGGGTGGGTTTTCTCGATGGATATGATGTATGATGGCGAGGCGTGTATCATCCTCGTGGATACAGTGGTGAGGAGTGGGTCTTATGGTGGCTAGAAGGAAGCTGATGATGGTGCTCCTACGAATAGAGAGAGATACACAAACAAAAAGAAGGGTGGGTGGGTGGCTGACTGGCTGGCTGTGATGTGATCGTGTCGGACATGATTGAAGAAAAACGAGGTAAAATACCTTTTTTTGCTTTTTCCTGACGTAGGGTTAGGTTTTGTTTCTAATGATTTCAGTAATTTTTTTTTTCAAAAATGGGAACAAAAAGATGTAAACGCAAGGAAAAAAGCGTCGTAATGACAAAATATGAGAACAAAAAGGTATATGAGCCATAGCTATTAATATCATACCGATCGGTGCATACCACTTTTTTCTTCTATCAGTACAGTATCCATTACATTTGATACTCGTAAAAATACCACTCTGCACTAGTTGTAGTGGCGATATAAGTGGTACTGGCCCAGAACTACGTATCGGCTGAGATATTGTGTTTTGCACTGATTCCTTAAGAAAAATGTAAAAGTAACGCATAAAGACTAAATCGAAGAAACCTCTAAGTTCTATTATATTAATCAAAGTCTCTGTAAACTCCTCCTCATAATATTCATTTCAATTTATATTTTTTTATGAGGAAGTTTTCAATCTTCACTTAGATTTAATTTATTTCATAACCAGAAGCTTTGATCATATTATTTCATCTCTATAATGTATTGCTTTAAAAAAACACACACGAGCGCGAGCGCGCAAGCACACACACACACACACACACATATGCATGCACGTACACACAAAAAAGCTTCTTTTTGGAACCCTATGACGTTATTAATGAACAAAAAACTAATTTGAAAATAAGGTAATTCAAGCTCTATAAGACAAATAGTTTATTCTAGATGAGTTGTGAGAAAGAAAACATATGTATGTATGTATGTATGTATGTATGTATGTATGTATGTATGTATGTATGTATGTATGTATGTATGTATGTATTTTTAGTTCCCTAATGAATGAATATTATTATACATATAAATTATTGAAGAAAAATTTGAGACAATACCGGCATTGTAATGTACTATTTCACCGAGAAAATCGACACGCACACCGATACAATATTCATAACTATGATACGAGCAGACCCTTAGTGATTTTTTTAAAATTGCACTTCCAAATGTAAAATCGACTTACAATGGAATTCTTGTAAGAAAGTACCTTAAGGAGTCAACTTTTTAAGCAATTCAACACATTGACAACACGAAAACAATCTCACAAGATTCTCTTGAGACATATCGGAATCATCTTAGGTCTTGAGAGCCATATATCTCTAGACCTCATCACTTTTATATCCGTATCATAGTTTCTTTTGAAACAAGTCATGGCTTTAAGAAAAGGCCATTTTCGAGAGAAGCGTTGAAGTCTTAATCTATCAGAGAAAGAGTGACTTTGATGAAGAAAAGTCTGTCCCTTTGGAATATACATAACATATAACTTTAGTGATACATGAGCTTTGATACGATACACTAGGATACATCAATGTATCCTGAAAATTTTGTTAGCTTGTGGTTGGATAACATTGACTTACATGTTTTTTTTATAATAACAACATATTAATTATATTTTAATGTGTGCTTTAAGTAAATTCTTAGTAAATCTATGCATGCAAACTCATGAAGACACACTTGAAAAATTAAATATGTGGATTGAAATCAAATGAGCTTAAAGTTATAATAGAAGAAATGCAATGAAAACTTAATCAAGTCCAATATCAAAGAGTAACAAAGAATGTATATGCTAAGTTACTTTCAATTATGATTGATCTTGTTATTATGTAATGGTTTGATGTATGGATTGATGATTATGGTCTAAATGACCTTAAGACACCTTGTGCATTGCATGTCAGATAATACCTTTCAAACAAGTTTGTTTCTTGAAAATTGGTGAAATTGGAGCTTACTTGGACTTTCTTAAAAATATTTTTAGAGCTAATCTTTTCGTAACTTGATAAAACTTTTCATTAGATTTCCAACAATTAAAAAAAAAGACGCCTCAATCCCATTTTTTTAAGAAAAAGTTAAGCCCAAAATAAGAAAGTAATTGTCATGGGGCACTCGATCAATGCAGAACATTGGCAATAGAGTCAACTACATTAAGGCAAATTTGAAAGTAACGGTTATTTTTGCTAAAATTCATGCCAAATCGTTCTAAACAACAACTATTTTTTATCCACCATTTAAGAGTGATTTAGAGCTTCATCATATACAATAGAAACCATATTCTAAGTCTCCATTCAATAGAGACACATTAAAGCGCGCATAGATTAAATTTTTCTCTATTTATTTTTATAATTTTATATCGTTAAAGAGAGCATCTTTACTGAGCAATTATTTGATTGAGAGTGAACATTTTTTTAAATCATCAATTATCTTATCTCTCTATAATACTACAGCTTTACTTGTACTCATATCCTTTCAAGGAGTTTTCTTTATACATATTTGATCTTTGTTAAAGGATTGTGATCACAACTTGATTTTGTCAAGTCGTGGGTGAGCTTTGTGAATTCAAAACTTGTGCTTGGTGTGAGGATATCACCAGGTTTTAAGATTTTGATCTTGACACGAGGGAAGGTTGTTGCTCATGGATTCTAGTGTTCTTGTAAGGAACTTTCCTGAGGAGGTAAATGTTAGCCTAAGGATAATTCAAGCCAAATCATTTAAATTTTCTTGCTAAGTATCTCTGATTCAGTCTCTTTACTTATTTCTCTATAATTGTTTGAAATTGTGTAGCTAGCATCTTGATCGAGATGTTCATTAGTTTGATTGAAATTCATGATTATATTTATTTTAAATATTATATTAATTTTTAAAACCCTATCCACCACCTCACCCCCTCCCCCTGGGGTTGTTTTATAGGTTTTTAAATTGGTAATCATTCATCTGGAATTTTTCCATGAGAATTGTTAGATGATGACTTGACCTTAGATCTACTCAAGGTGTTCCCCTGACTAAAGGATATGTCATCGCTTATTTAGAACTCTTATAATTTTCTTTTGGTCAAAAGTTCTAGCGCTTTGCTCATTGAAACATAAACGGCCTAAGAGTTTTGGTGTACACAAAGTCACGAACCATATATCTAATTCCAAATTTTTTTCAAACTCTTTCTGAGTTCATTTTCAAGCAAGCATCATACTTGGAAAAACAAGTTTAAATATTTTGCTCAAACATCTTGAAGATTCACACACGAAATCACATTCTCGTACATCAAGTGAAAAAATCACGTAAGTCATCCCGTCAACTGTGGAATATCAATCTATTTGTAGAGCTTTTCAGTTGCAATCCACCTTGCAATAAGGTTTTTCATTGTAAACTTTGTTCCATATTTGTAATTGGTGGATATATCACATGATTGTTGATTGATGCTTGTGTCAACAAGAATCAGATCATTTGTTTTCATGTGAGACTTTAAAGGGTCAATGAGAAGTTGTCCCTCAAGTCATTGTTGTACTGGAGTTTAACCTTCTTGGAAGAAATAATCGCCCTTTTCCTCCCTCCTCTCT
This sequence comes from Escallonia herrerae, assembly GCA_033070095.1. Taxonomy (NCBI): domain Eukaryota; kingdom Viridiplantae; phylum Streptophyta; class Magnoliopsida; order Escalloniales; family Escalloniaceae; genus Escallonia; species Escallonia herrerae. Next base: position 158,264 of record JAVXUP010001446.1, on the reverse strand, counting down.
CATGATATCTTTCTCTCCCTTTAATTGCTTTTTTTTTCAATGGATTATTCATTTCTTCTTTTTCGCTTATCGCTTATCGCTTATTTTACATTCGTCGTATAACTCAAAGAAAGCATCATTTTAGTGCACTAGTTTAGAGCACGTGCGTTGTACATGAATATAGTCGAGAGTAATGTTTGAGGTGATATTATTATCTTTTTTGGGATCAAAATAATGTAATTCAATTATGTTCTTATTTCTTTTGTGACTTGTTTTAGAAGAAATGTATAGTTGATGTTCGCAATTATAATCAGTTCAATGTTTAGAAATATTCTTTATAGGCTTCTAGATTGAAAAAAATGTTTGATGCTATTGTTAAATAAAAGCAAATGGAGAAATTAAAATAATGAATCTACGTTTTTATTTTTGTAATCTGTTAAATTGATTTATGGTTAAGATTTGTAATTTTTAAAATCACATGCTTTGCATTTCATCAATAAAAAATGCAAAACACCCGATCTTCAACTACAATAACTGAATATATTTTCACTTCAAATTGGCACCATATTTAAGACTTGTTTTTTGATGCATATTTAACCATTTTTTTGTTTTTGTTTTTCCAACTATTTTTTGTTTCTTAATTAATTTTTCACGTATTTTAGTTTCTTTATTTTATTTTTGTTTTTCAAATTTTCAATTGATTAATTGTTTGCTAATCTAAAAATGCAAGGAAAAAAATCACAACTCTCATTAACCAGTTCAATATCTAATGTGTATTTTATTTTAACCAAATTAAAAAGAGAATAATAAAGAAATTTCTTTGTTATGTTTTTCTTTCTCATAACACTTTTCAAATTCCAATGTATATAATAGATTCATTATCCAATGTTCTTTTAATTTCATCAAAATTTAAAAGGAGTAATAAAATAAGGGTAAGAATGTAATTGACGTAATTAACGGAGGACATAATTGTTCAAAAATAATTTACAATATTCATACTATTATAGGTAGTATAGATTTCACCTATTCACCCTAAAAGAGTGACGGTGGCATTAAGGTTTTAACAATTTTAATCCTACTAGAAAGGGAAAAATATCAGTTTTAGTACAAGAACAACTAATGTTGAAGGCAAGCCCTATTGACACCTATAGAATGATGGTGGCCGTAGGGTTTCAACAATTTGAAGCCCTTCAAGAAAGGGAAAAAAAAAGATTAGTGTAGGACAAGAACAATAATGTTTAAGGTAAGCAATAAAGCTTTTGTGAGAGCAGCCATCGCTTGTTTTCTTCCCATTTTCAGAAATGAAGGACGGTTCCTCCCTTCAACTAGAAAATATTCCGACCATCTAAAACTATTAATTAGATATTGTAAAATAATTTTCTGTCTCTTTTACTCTAGTTTTTGTCACATCGTCTCCTTCCGATCCAACGGTTCTAAATGATATAGACCCTATAAGATCATACAATGTCTACTCATCATCAACCATCTGTTTGTCTTAATGAGGAAAAAAAACACTCAAGATGTAAAAATATCATCATAAAGGTTCGGTGGTGGTCTGGGATGAGATTGGAACAAATTTAGGCATTGCTTGGCCAAAAATTGATCAGATTAGGAGAAATTAGAAGATGAATAATTGAAAATCGATTTTTGATAACCCTCCCTCGTCCATAATTATTAATTTTAAAACCTGTAATGTCTATATTTGCATCCATCAGGCCTGAAGGAGACGAGTAAAGAAACATCGACAACATTGCTTAGTCGTCTTTCATTCTTGAGGACGTGATAATGTAGAAATGAATGATTTCTCTGTGTGCATATATATATATATATATATATATATATATATATATATATATATATATATATATATATATATATATAATTTCAAAAACTACGTTGCGGTGCTTTTCCACTAAACAAGAATCGTGAATATAATGTAATTCGATTCTCACATCATAAGAAAATGATTGGCAAATTTTGTAGAAGATTTGGTACTCTCTAGATGTTACATAATGCCTGCATTTGGTTTTCCTCGAGATGTTTTAATTTCGTGATCTGGACCTACGAGTTCTGTGGTATCACTTTGATTGTTTTGCCCTGTGTTGACGGAGAAGATTCGAAGACAACGGGACTCCTACGGGGGTAAACTTGTCTACTCAGATTCAAAGGCTTATCATCGTTGTGATAAAGCCCCTCCGTTCGTTAGCAAGAAGGCTTGCCAAAGTTTAACTTCGTGATGAAAGAAACGTTGGAATTGGGTTTTAAACCCATTATGGAGAAGCCATCTTTGACTCAATTTTCAAATGGGTTTCAAATTATAATTTGATTAGGAACAAATTGATTTATGTTCATCTATTGGAGTAAATGATCATAATATATTCACAAGTTTAAAACAAATCAGAAGTGAATAGGAAGTTGAAGTTGGTGGTTTAGCTTGAAGGGAAAAGAGTATCCCACATTAAAAGAGTAAAGCCAATATTGCCTCCTTTCAAGGCTTAGCCTTGAGCTAAGGGTTGAGCCTCTTAGGGGTACCCAAGTTTTGTAAGAATGGAGGACTTAGGTTGACCCAAGCTCCACCATGCACTCGTGCCACCCGCCCGTCCCGTCCCTGTCCATGGCCGTGGCTTGGGTTGGGCCCATCAGACTTTATTTTTTTTTGGGAAAGAATATTTTGAATAAATAATTATTTATTTATTTTCTTTTTCCAAAAATTGCAACCTTTCCAACCAGCTGTGAAGAGTTGTACCCCCAGTGAATATTCTCTGTATAAAAATGAGTCAGTTACAAAAATTAATTAAGAACTGAATCCCGAAATTGTTTCTGTAATATTCTGTTTGTTTTTCCTGTGTCCGAAAGAAAGAGTTCCGCACATTGTTTGGTTCGTTGAGTCTGAAAATTTGGAATGCTCCTATTTCCAGACGTAACCGTTGTATCCTGAGAGACTTTCATCAAGTGACTGTTAGCACCGTTGCAAGACGAATAAAGTTTTAAAGACAGTGAATTAAATTCATGCCTCGGTTTCCAGTTTTCTGCATTTTTGTTGTGAGTTATTACATATAGTCCAGTTTCTAATTCTATTTATTCTTAGTATTAGAAGCGTTATAATTCTGCTTGCTAAGTATTTTTCTGAAATTGTTTTCTGCACAAGTATACACAAAGCAAATACATTTTCCAACAAGAAAGACTTACATTAGCGAAAGCCATCAATCACTGAGTATACAATTAATCATGAAAACGGTTGTAATAATTCATTTTTTTTATAAGGATGGTTGCTTTAGTATGTGAAATATTCCATTTTGTTCATATTTTACGGGTATAACGTAAGAGTATTAATAATCTTTTACTAAGTATAAGCAATATGGAATTACATAGCAAAAATTTTGAACTGGACGAGCTCCTGCGTTTGAGGAAATAGGAACTCATTTTTCTTGCCCAATTCCACAAAGTTCATTTACCCAGAGTTGTCAAAAGGCCGGGCTTGGGCCGGCCCAGCCCAAGCCCATCGGGCCTGCTGTGGGGCCGGGCCGGGGCCGGGCCAGTGGGGCTGCCAACCGGCAGGGCCGGGCCTGCCGAAGGCAAACCTAGGCCCAGTCCAGGCCCTGGCCCTAGGCCCAATATCTAGGGCCGGGCTTGGGCCAGGCCCGGGCCCTTTTTTTTTTTCTTCTTGTTATTCAATTTTAAATTTCATCTCTAGGCAATATTCACAATTTAACGAACCTAATCTTTATCCTTTTATTTCATTATAAGTAATATACATATATATGTATGTATGTATATACATATTTATTTGTTAGCCATTATATTTTTTATTATATGTTAAACATTTTCATACTCTTCTTGGTGAGCTTTATTAATAAAATCTTAACACATAACAATTTATATAGAAAAATAATAAATGTGTTCATAGGCCCTCCTCCTTTTATCCGGGCTTGGGACCGGCTGCTTGTAAACAAACAGGCGAAGTTACCTATTTTTTTATATATACGAAAAAATATATATCTTGCTTGTAAAAATTTATTTTATATATATGGAAAAAAAGTATATTTTGTGAAAAAATTTATTCTTAAAACTCTAACAATCAAAATAATAATGCATGTCTATCCAAAATATCAGCAATCAAAGATTAAGAAATTTGCAACGTCAACCAAAAGGATCAAAAGAGGAAAATAAAAACAAATTACCTAATCATCCAGAAGTACTTCAATATCCGAGTCACTGCTCTTCCTATCATCAATCGGTTTATCTTGCTCGCGGTATTTCGCATCAAGATAATCCTTCCAACATACACATAGCTCGAGCGACTCGGGGTTAAGACGACTCCTCCTGTCATCCAAAACCCTCCCGCTGGCTGAAAATGCCGACTCTGAAGCAACCGTGGAGGCTTGCACTGGCAGTACATCCCGTGCAATTTGGGATAAAGTTTTATACATGTTTTGATTTTGTTTCCAAAAATTTAACAAATTAAAATTAACCTGTTCTTGCCTTGATAAATCAGAATAATGATCAGTATTTGCATATACACCAATCTCATTAAAAGAGGAAAAAGTATACGAACCTGCCGAATTAGAAGTACCTTCACCTGGTAGTTGTCTTGCTACTAGATGTTCAAAGCCCTGAAGGTATGGCGCATAATACCTCTCAACAGTGGATGATGATGTAGCTCGCCCGCGCACGTCAGCAGAATTACGATAGACGTTGAACAAGTCCTCAAACCTCTTGCTCACTTTTGCTGTGAATGCGGTTGTCTCCTCTGCTGTGTAGCACATTAATTTCGATATCTCTTGTATCGAGGCGTTCACGCCATGCAACTTTAACCTAGGATCTAAACAAGTAGCCACAGTAAAAATAGCAGGCAGTTTACTCCAATATTTATTAAATTTTTGATCCATCACTTTTACTATTTCCTTAAAGGGTCCTATATATCTCCATTTTGTTAACATTGTAGCCATCTTCAGAATTTCTATTACAGCGAGAGGAGAGGTGGGATAGTACGTACCAGACAATAAATTGGTAGACGTGTAGAATACCTCCAAAAATTCAGCTAGGTATGTGGCCATCTGCCATTCCTCTTGAGTTGGCAAGCCGGCTGGGAACTGGGTTAGTAGAAAATGCGTATAGACTTCTCGGTATGCCAGAATGTGTAAAAGCATGTGGTATGTAGAGTTCCACCTGTGGACCACATCTGTAACTGCTCTCCTGCGAGGCATATTATATTGAACACACAACGTTTTAAATTGTTGTGTTCTCGGACTCGAGCTATTAACATACGCTGTCATACCCCTCATTTTGAGAAGAATATCTCCTGCAGCAGCTAAACCATCTTGAACAATTAAATTAATAATGTGACAAACACAGCGAACATGAAATAATTCACCATTAAGTACAGGTTGAAGCGTCTCCTTTAAAGCTGCAACAGCAACTTTATTATTAGAAGCATTATCAAAACTAACACTCATAATCTTATCCTTAATTTTAAATGTGGTGCATGCTTTTAATATAAGAATAGCAATGTTCATTCCATCGTGCGGATAAGGGAAGTGCTCGAAAGCGATGATTCTCTTGTGCATAACCCAATCTGCATCAATCCAATGAGCGGTCACACAAGAATAACTAACAAAAGTATAAGGAGATTGCCAAATATCAGAAGTAAGACTAACTTTACCGTCAAATTTATCGAAATAATCGATAAGGCGTGCTTTAGCAGCATTGTACTGTCGGAGTGCATCGGATCTAGTTGTGTTTCTATGAACCTTTTTGTACAAAGGTTGAACGTATGTGTTCATATATCTAGAGTGCTTAGGATTATCGGCAAAAGAAAAGGCTTGTTCATCATGAATAACAAATTCAGCGAGACCGTCTCTTTGCTCTCGCTGATTATAAACAAATAACTTACCGTCAAAAGATAACTGCGTTTGGGTAGGTTCGACGTGGCCTTGTCGAGGTGCACACTGAGGGTAATGCCTGTTAAGATGTCCATTACCACTACCAGACGAAAATAATTTAGCACAGTACTTACATCGAGCTTTTCGGATGCCGTCCACCGTAACTTCATCAAAATGATTCCAACACTCGGCTTTCTTTTTTTTCCCCTTTTGGACTTCTGGCTCATTACCGGAGGCATTGCTCGGCCCTTCTTCATCATGACCAGGCATAGGGTTGAGATTATGCCACGGAGTAGTAGCTTCGCCAACCGAGCTGCGTCCTTGACTATAATGCGGGGGGTCTTCATCAGGCGTGTATTCAAAATCTGGAATGTTTTGATTGAACTCCCAATTGGCTTGGGTATCTATCATACAGCCTGTACTCATTCGTCCAGGAACGAATGGTTGTGTTGGTGCTTGGATTGGTGTTTGTGATGGCCGTGGCGCTGGCGCTTGTGCTGGTGGTGGTGCTTGCGATGATGATGATGTTTTTCGTGATGACGATGCACGCCTCATTTTCTTCAATAATCCAGCCATATTTCACGCTAAACTTTGTAAGAGTAACTAAATACACAAGTATAAGAGTAGTAATAAGAAATAACAATTAAAAGAATGAACGAGTAACAAATATTAGAGAGTTAGTAATTAAAAAGAATTTAGCAAGACTAGTAATTAATAAACAAGAGTACTAATTAGTAAATACTAGTAGTAATTAGCAAGAGTAGTAATTGGAGAGAAAAATAGTAGCAAAGCTTGTAGAAATATAGAATGTTTAGGTAAGAGAGAGTAAGAAGATTGGTGTGAAAAATTAGAGAGAAATGGTGTGAATTTATAGATTTTAGAAACTTCACAAAAGACCAAAATACCCCTACAAACTATCCGTTTATAGTTGTTGGGGAGGGTAAGAGTGTAAATGAGTTAAAAAATATAGGTTAGACTAAAATACCCCCCAAACTAGCCGTTATATTGCTGTTGGGGGGGTAAAAGTGGAATTTTGGAAAAGGGGTGGAAGAAAGGGGGGGAAAAGCAAAAAATTCAAACAAGTGGTGGGGCCAAAACCGGGCCAGACCCGGGCCGCAGACCGGGCCAAACCTGGTCAGAACCGGGCCGACTTCGGGCCGGGCCAAACCCGGGCTGGGTTGGGCTTTTTCGTAGAATCTGAAGGCCTGGTCCAGGCCCAGGCCCCAAGCCCGCTTGTGCTGGGCCGCTACTGTTCATGGACGGGGCCGGGCCAGCCCGGGCCAGAACCGGGCGGGTCGGGCCAGCCCACGGGCCGCCCGGCCCGTTTGACAACTCTACATTTACCTATGTATAAGCCATGTTGATTCTTCTGGTGCCAAAGGATACTCGTTACGTCATAATTGAGCTACCATCTAAGATCAAAGTTGGAAGAATTTAGGTAATTATCAAAATGTAGTAATATTTCGCCTAACGACCAACCATGAGAGGATGAGAATTTTATCGCTAATAGTGCTTCGATCTTCTTAAACTTTTCTACACATCCATATCTCAGTGACGTAGGTTGCACCAAAGAATACATGTGTAATTCTCAAGGAATTAAAAATTGAAGTCTATTTTATGCTAATTTGCATCCCTGTTTGTCAATTTGATGTAAGAGTTAACATCTGATGCGCTAACAGATATTTCCTTTAGATATGTCTAGATAACATGTTCTACGTATTCATAACTCTAGATGATTTAATTTGGTGTTTCCAGAAACAAGAATCTCAAAATGATGACTAAAGAAAATCACAAAGACGTTCATGAAATTGAAAACAAAAAAGGCAATAATCAAATTTTGTTTAAGTATATAATAATAATAATAGTAATAGTAATAATAATAGGAGAAATAGAGAAATTAGAGGATAAGCAAGTGCAGTCCCTTTGTCAAATTTTGTTGGCCATATAAAAGTTGGAAGCAGACCTTACAACTCCCGTCCCACCATGTCATAGCCAAGCCAAATGGATAAAATCCACACAGCGCTCGACAAGAGACCGTAAGCAAACACACACACACGCACGCACGCACCCACCCCTGAATAAAGCAAATGACATCTCCGGCATTCTTCTCCGCCGCCCCGCCGATGAATCACCACCGCCGCATCCACCTCCTCACAGCCAGAAATGACTCCTCTCACTTAATTTCCTTACGAACTTGTACAGCTAGTGCCTCCGCTTCAGCCTGTGCGTGTGCTAGTGCCAGCTCATCACCACTCCGAAAAACACGGAGAACAATATCCCCTTCACCAATCAGAGCTTCCACAAATTCCACAGCAACCGTCGACGATCCGACGTCGGTGGCATCCTCGTCGGCGACGGCGTCGCTGTACTCGGAGGAGGACGAGAAGGCGTCGGCGGCGGCCGGGAAGATCGGGGCTCGGGTCAGGGTTAAGGGACCGTTGAAAGTGTACCACATCCCGAAGGTACCGGAACTGGAATTGACCGGAATAGAGGGGGTGTTGAAGCAGTACGTAGGGGAGTGGAAGGGCAAGCGCATTTCGGCGAACCTGCCGTACAAAATTGCATTCGTGGCGGACATCGGAGGGCGCGAGGGCGTCAAGTTTGTCGCGCATCTCAAGGAAGACGAGTTCGAGTACCTCGAGTGAGTCGTTTGGGTGATTGTATTCACATTTTAAGTTTAGTTCCGCTTTTGTGTTGCTGTATTTATATAATTGCCACTGGATGTTATATGTTTGTACAACATACAAGTAGATAATTCAGGTACATATCGTTTTGAATTTGCATTGCGGTCTTGTCTCTCAATGACCATATATTTCTGATAAATGGGATACAATGAAGTCTTGCCTTTTAATGTAATGGCTGGTTTCGGATGTGATCCATGTTTTGCTAGACGGTGCGAAAAAATGTTGGTATTTGAACACTTAAATATGTGTGCGATTAGGCACATGTGATGAATGGGATGTTGTTGTGTGTCTTGTTCCTATGCCGCTATGTAAGGCTTCATTTATACTAGGGTGATATGTACAGAGGTTGGCTATTGTTTTGTCTTACAGCTACTGTACTGCATAAAAGAAGGTGTTGACTGCATGCTATCTTCCATATGGTTTGTTACTTTATTTTGAGCAGAACTTGGAGAGGCTTAGCGGCAGCTTTGATGTAAGTTGGTTTATAAGTTCAAAGAGTATTATGGTATCTGTTATCGAGCCGTTTCTATGCACTATCTTATTAGTAATGAGTACGTCTTTTTTAGCAATTTCCACTCGTCCCACACTAGATTATGTCTGCATTAGCCGTTGCAAATACTCGCTAAACTAAAAGTATTTGGTTGCTTTTGTGATATAGTAAAAGCCATTTGGGATGGGGTGGTTGTCTTTACAAGAGGTTGACTACATGGACTTTGAAGAACAAATACATAGATATTTGGGGGAGAAACACTTAGGTTCATGAGGCTCTGTCTAGATAAGATTCTGGTTGTCTTTACAAGAGGTTGACTACATGGACTTTGAAGAACAAATACATAGATATTTGGGTGGGAGAAACACTTAGGTTCTTGAGGCTCTATCTAGATAAGATTCTACATTTTTTCCGATGTCTAGATGGGTAGAGAAGGCTTTATGGACAAGTTTGTCCCTTAGGTGTACGCTCCTACTTATTTGGATAAGTTGTTATGGAGGTTTGGGGCGCTTTCTGCAGGGTTAAACAGTGCACGCAAATAGGTGTAGGGGGCATTAGACCTCCAAGGAGGTTAATTTGGCACATGATACGGATTTTATGTGTGTATTAAAAAAGGGATGGATAAACTTCTCCAAAATTACCCTTTTGTGTTTCCAGGACGAAGTACATTTTATGCCGTTGGCTGTGTTGCTGACAGAAAGCTACTAATCTTGATTTTTTCTAGGGGGAATGGGTATCATAGACCTTCGATCTTTCAACTTGGTTATCATTTGACAAATGGTTGTGGAGATTTATGATGGACAGAGGTGCTCTTTGAAGGAGATTGATAGTAGGCAAGTTTGGGGTGGGCGAAGAGTTTTGGAAACTCAAGGTGCCTCGGCATCCCCATGGCTTGAGCTTGTGGGTTGGTATCAGCAGGCGGTGGGATGTTTTAGAAATTTTTACCTGATTAGAAGTGGGAAATGGAGGCCGGGTTAGATTTTTGTTTATGGTACGGAGGCTCTGTGCATGCCTTATATTTTTCTCTCTAGCTTAGCCACCCATCAGGAGGCATTAGTGGCTTGCGTTCTCAACCTTAGTGATGGTGGCATGTATTGGAACCCCATTCTTTGGTGTAATTTCGAAGACTGGGAGTTTGATTCTGTGGCCAGCTTCTTAGAGCTCATTTATGCTTCGGACAGTGTTATGGGAAGGAGGACAAAGTGTTGTGGAGGAACGGTGGCAGTGGCGTTTTCACGGTAAAACCCTTCTACTCCTTGTTGATTGCGAAGGAGAATGTTTCTGTTCCTTGGAAGGACGTGCCGTGCTCTTCTGCTCCACTTCACCTTTGTTTCTTCTTTTTGAGAGGCAGCTAGAAATTCCATCATAGCGGGTGAAAACTTGAAAAAAGGTGGAGAATTTATGTTAGTTGGTGTTACATGTGTTAGGCGGATGGAGAGTTCGCTGGCCATCTACCTTTACACTGCCCGGCCCCTACTGTGCTACGGGAGTTGTTTTTTCCGCTTGGTGAGTATTATTGGGTAATGCCCTGCTTGGTGGTGGACCTGTTAAGGAATTGTTCTTTGTTCAAGAGCCGGAGACAACGGCAGAAGCTGTTGCCTCTGGATCCCTGTGTGTTTGTTATCGTATGTTTGGAGGGTGAGAACTTGAGACCTTTAGAAGGTGTTTAACTGCCCATTGAAATATTGAAGCCCCTGTTGTATGACTTTGTCTTGTAGAGCGGAGGACTTTGCGATTTTGGAGTGATGCCTGCTTAGCTTTTTTGGATAGTTTCTCTCAGTGTTTTGGTAGTCGACAGTATTTTCCTCATGTACAAAGGTTTCACCCCTTTTAGCGGTTTTGTGAATAATAATTCTTTGCTTCATGAAAAAACTGAACGTTGTAATGGACTGTAATAAGGAATGTACCTCATATTATGTCTTCTCAAAGAGGAATCTTTCTGGATTCTCTTTTCAGAAGATAAGTCCATCGTGGGAACTTAAGTTGGTTGTTCAATCTTGGCTTTTAGGCATAAAAAAGCTCTTTTTTGAGCTCTTATTGGCTTTGTTGCTTGTAGGGGTATTAAGAAGACAACACTGCTCCAACGGATGTTTTCTATGAAACTAATTTGCATGGTGTGCTTGAAAGTATTCTTACTCTGTACAACTTGAAGAATAGGAAGAAGATCATCATTAATGATTGCCACCTATGTTTGCTGGCGGACAAACTGTTAATCATTTTTCACCTAATGCCCCCTTGGTGCTGTCTTCTTGTTCTCAATTGTTGGAATGGTTTTGATTTTTGAGTATGCTTAATTATGATCACTTGGCTTGTTCATCTTGAGTATGTGTCAAAGGTTAAGAACTTTCCTCTGTTTGCGGTGCTTTTTTTGTTGCCATTATAGTCTTGGTTAGTTTCTTTTGGGCCTTCGTTCGGGGGTTGGGGAAGGGAGGTGAGTGAATAGGTTGATTGATTCTCTAAAGCACGTCGCGTGCATGTGTTGACCCCTCTTTTGCCGTACATATTTGTCTAGGATAATATTACTTGTCAAAGAAATCTTTTATCCGCGTTCGGTGAATTCGTACTTCAATTTATATTTATTAGCTGCCTTTCATGGACCCTTCACCTTTCGTGAATTTGGTGACTGGCACGTGGCAGTAGAGGGACTCACATATACTGTGGAAAAAATTGGTTATTAGTTCTTGGTGTTAGGGTCGCTAATTGTAAGTTATATCTTCCAATTCAGTAGGAGATTGTCAACCCTTGCACTTGTTGAAGCCTGAAGGTCATTGTAAGTAGTGATGATTGCCAAATCTAAATGTTCATCATGGCTCATGGGCTTAAAACATTGCAACCGAATTTCTATAAGAGAACTTCTAAGACCATTGGTGACTGTTATCTGGGTCGCTAATTGTGAGTGTGGTACGGTCAACATCGGTAGGAGATTTAGTGGGGCTTAGCATGGCCAAATGTTCACAATGGGCTTAAACCATTGCGACTGGTTTTTTATTGCTGTAAGTAGAAAAGTTTCTAAGCCATCGGTTATTTCTATTTTGAGATTGTCAACCCCTACATACACCTGTTGAAGGTCTTTGTTGGTAGCAATGACTGCCATATCGGGAAAGTTCTGATTATTAGTTCACCCCCATTGTGCAAGATTTGTAGAATACATAGAGAAAGTTCCAAGGTCCAGCTAGGAAGAAAATAGAAAAGGTTGTAAGCAATGCTTTATAAGTCATCCTGGACCAATTTTAGATGGGTCAAAGCAAGCTGGTGAGAGGTGTGGATCTACCTCGCATGAATCTTTGCCACTCTTATGTTCCGTTGAGGCGATGGGGACTGTAAATCAATCGGTTTTGGAATAGTAGAGGTCGGTCTTCTGACCTTCCGGAGAAAGATCAGATCGTATATGATCCTCTAATCTAATTGATCCGTGAGAATTAAATCTGAATATGAATATGCTATTAATAGTACCTCTGATGAGTGAATCTAATGAGGGATAACAAATCTGTTGGAAGTTTGACATTGTTACTCTTGTATCAGTAATATATTGACTGTTGTGCATGTTGGAAGAGATGATACAGAGTCACAAATATTCATCTATTTAGTCATCCTACATGCGTTTATGTCTAGACTGTCTTGTTGTCATCTACGAAGAGGCAATCAAAGATAGAATTTATGGAAAGAGAGATGTGCATGCCCCATTTTTTGCTGTTGTTTTGAAACCTATACAATGTTAATGTTACAGATATATGTGTAACTTTAGCTCAGATCAAACTTAATCATTATTGGAATTGGTAAGTTACCAAATTGACATATGCGGATCGTAGCCACATCATAGGATCCTGCACACTAGCGATATCTGGATTGTTGGATTGGTATAAGGTGATAATCTTACTCATTCACAGCCTTCTTGTTGTGGGAGCAGGGGCTCTACAGATGATCGGAGCTGGAGGATGGATTTTGATAGTCGTGTATGTCACGGACTCTGATTGTTCTTTGACAATCATGAAACAGAATAAAGGTGCTGGGGAGGGGGGGGGGGGGTTGTTCAGAGTGTCGTAATGAGTCAATAAGTGTGGAAAGAGGTGGGTGATGGGACTGGTGGGTATCAGTAGGGGGTTCTGAGGGTTTGGCTTGTAGGTGGTTGTTGAGTTGTTGCATGGTGGTGGTCCTCTGCTTGCGAGTGAAACCTGGGTTGGTTAATCTCCTCCTTGGAGGTTCTTAGGGTCGTCTTGCATGGTAGTATCAGGTGTTGGGGAGGCCATGTCGGCGACTATACCATGTGAGAGAGCAGGGTTGAGGTTACAATGGTATTGAGAACCAACGAGTTTTGCATTGCATTTTTTGTTCTGAGTAGCAGGTTGGTTGGTGGTGTAATCATGTCCGTTCTTAGTAAATTAAGTTTTCGGTTTCAGGGTTATGGTTAGCAAGGACGTGGAACCGGGAGAGAGCCTTGAAAATAGGATAGAACTCCAGTTGCATGATGGGAGGTGGAGTTGGACTAATGTTTGTTCATTTAATGAAGTGGAGTCTGTGATGATGGTTTACTAGTAGGGAGTAGGGTGATTGGCAGAGGAGTTCTCGGATGACGTTTGGTGACCATTATCTGTGGCCTGTAGATTGCGGCAGTATTATGGTGGTATCATCGTGGTGTTGTGCCATGCAGAAGGATGATCGTTACAGGTAGCAATGGGGATAGTCAAAGTTTTAGCTTTTCTGGAGCAGTCGGCGTTGGTGGGCCTAAGCACCCACAGACGAAGCACAACACGTGTAAATTTTCACTTGTTACTTGTTGGGTGATTTTTCCAATTTTAATGCACTTTGTGATAGGTTCATTGATATTGAGTTGAATGCACAATCTAGCAAATTGCCGCCTCATGATTTATGAGGTAGTGGTAGCAACCCTAATATGTATAGCTGTATTGAATCCAACTTGGGTTAGGATCTCTTTGAACCCAGATAATCATGATGATGAATTGAGCAGTTTAAGGGTTAACATCCACACACGAACCAGAAGGTAATTTTCCCCAACAAACCGTGGTTCTTGCTCCCAGGCTTTCCTTAGATCGTCAATGGAATTACGTTATAAGAGGAAAAAGTTATTTCCTGATTCAATTAGGGAAAGACAACTTTGTGGATGCCAAATTCCATGGAGAAGGTGGAGGAGAATTTGGACAGAAACTTTTTCCCCACTACTTTGAGAATCTTTGCATATTCACCTTAGTGGCTAAATCTTTGTTTTAGTTCTGGTGAGAGCATAGTCTGTGGCATCTCTAATTTTAGCCCCTTGCCGTTGATTTATAAATATACGCCTTCCTCTTCCGGCTGGTATTCAAGGTTCATGGCCTGGAGTTCTACCTGAAGCAGGAGGGGCCGCTGTAGCCGCAGAGTCTTCTGCAGTTACATGGACAACTTCAATAAAATACCTCTGAAAGTAGGCCTTACTTGATTTGATTCCTTTATTTTGGAATTGTCAAGTAGCAATATCTGGTGTGGATCAGTGTGTGGAAGAATAAAGCAGTTCTGAGGCATTGTAACTTACCTGCTTCATGCTACTTGCCTTCAGCAAGATGCACTTTCTAGGTGCCATTGATTTGATGCTCCCCCTAGACAATATGGTTTCTTCTGGTCTGGGGGCAGGGGGGGTGATGTTCTCCTTAAATGGATGTACATTCTTTATTCTTTTCTGGCCGCTTACTGAAAAATAGAAACGGGTGGGGCGAGTAGAAAGAAAAGAACCGTGTCATTAGTATTCAGGGTGCTAGATTTGCGGCACAGACAACTGCTACATGAATTCCGGTAGCAAAAGAGTGCCGTCTTCCTTGGGAGGATCTGTTGTCTTGAGGGTTTGCTAGAAATTTCAAATGCCGCCTCGTCTTGATTGAAAACCTAGAATTACAGCAAATGTACCTCTTTCTGCAAAAGAGGGCTCAAAGTATTGCTATTGGGAAAACCCTTATAATTGGGGGAAAAAATTGGTAATGAACTTTGTTCATAGTTTACCGGATGCATTGACTCTTCTATTTCTGATGCGTTTTATATCATAATCTAATTTTTTTTTTTTGTTGAGAAAAAAACCATTTCTCATAAAAAAAACCACGCACTATAAGGACTTGCAGTCCAATTTCTCATAACAATTTAAGTATTCAAAACTATTTAAACGTGCAAATCTAAAGCCGTAGACATTGTTATTATTGGTCCTTAAGAGCCTTAAACTAAACATAAAAGATAACATGATTTAGAGACCTCTCCACAAGGCAGATGAAATTTTAGAATCACAAGTCGAATATCATACTCCCTCCGTCCCATAAAAGTTGATCTATTTTCTTCTTGGGACTTCCGACAATAATTTCTCACCATCCAAATTAAGAAAGATTTCGTACTTATTTTTTCATATTTATCCTTTTTACCTTGTTTTATTCTATTTCTCTCTCCACATTTAACTCTACACCAACTCATTTTCTCTCTCTTGAGCCACGTTCTTATACTTTTTTATTCTATTTCCTTCTCCACATTTAACACTCAACTAACTCATTTTCTCTCTCCTGCCGTACTTTCTTTCCCTCCTCTCTTTAAAAGGCAGAAAAGAAAACACACAATATATGATTTAAATTCTTAATCTGCATGCAAAAAAGTGTGATCAATTTATTTGAGACGGAGGGAGTACTATTCTGGAAAGAGTTAATTCCATTTTAGTCCCTTGTACTTTACCCATTCTTTTATTTTGATCCCAGTCTCAAAATCGTTGAAAACATGATTTTGAAATATAGTCCTTGTACTGTTCGTCGTCACCAAATAAGCCCCCGTTGCCTTTTCCCATCCAAAACGACCACATGACAGGAACATGGTCTATTTTTTGAGGATATTTCTATCATAACTTTTTTTTTAACCTGGTTTGGATGGAGAAATGGCCACATCTGGGTGGAAAAAGTATTGTTAATATGCTTAGTCACCTATGCAAATGAAGGGTAAGAGGGAATTGAGGAAAGTAAGAAGAAAATGGGCAAAATAATGTCATTATGGAAAGATAAGTAAGGTTATAACCTCTTGGGCAGATGCTAACCCCAGGAGAAGATTTTTCAGTTGCAACGATTTTCTAGCAAGCAACTTTAAGCTCTGTTTTTGGGTGATGCTCCATTTTTCAGTTACAGAGAATTTTTAGGTTGATGCCTCATTATTTCAGGTGAATGGATGCTATGGTTTTTTTGCATGGTTGGATAGACCAATGTGTGATAGATCAAGGGTACTTATCCCAGTTTACTGAAAAATGTAAATAAATTAGAAATGAATTTCACAACAGTTAGGAAGAGGAGAATCTATATTGGGCAATTCTTGTGATATTGTTGATTTTTGTTTTTTGTTTTTTGTTGTAAGTGAGGGTGTAAGACTGTCTTTCCTTGGTACAGTGATGAAATGAATGCAAATCTTGTTGTTGGAACTGCATTAGTTACCTTATTGATGTCGTATATGGTAGTGGTTGCATTGACAAAATGATGAGCATAACCATGATGTACTACAACACTACATGCAAAATACATTGATATTTAATACTAGAAAATACTAACAAGAATCTGTCAACTGAAAAGAAAAAATACATCGAGTATCAAACACTGAAAATACAATTGTAATCGAACTTCAAAAGTAATACATTAATACGTTAACTTGACAACCAGTTTTAGGCCAACAAAAGTAAACTGACAAATTTGCAATTTATATGTTTACAACTACCACCACAAGAAAAGAACTCTATAGTAGCGAAAAAGCCAACGGTACACAAGAGTCCGTGGCGACCCGTGGGTACAAGTGTTGTTATGCCAACGATACACAAGGGCCCGTGGGTACAAGGGCCCGTGGGCACAAGTGTTATTATGCCCACCGTACACCAAAACCTGGGGTATAGATTGTGATAGTGGTATCATTTGCGGCCACCATGTCTATCACTACCGTCAAGTTACCTACCTCCGTTATTCTAAAAGTTATCTCATCCTCTCTTTTCTTTCCCTTTCACAGACAGCACACATCACCTTATGGCAACAAAAATGTCGACGATATATAATGGTCCGTGACAAAATTGTTAATATACCAAAGATTATATATATATGTTTTTACGGTTACACAAGATACTACGGTTATTTATGTACCGTCAACTTGTATCAAAGACAAATTGAGCACGATAAAGAGCCCATAACCATGTTATTGAAAAAAATTTGGGCGGGTTAAAAAGGCGGGCACGAAAAATAGGCTGATAAACAATTTGATCTCTCACTCTCACTCCGACTCTCACACGACGCTGCCATCGCCGCGGCTTGCCACTACCGCTGCCGTCCGACGCTCCTCGTTTCCGTCGCTGTTCCCAGGGTGTGACGGGCAGCCATACGCTGTGCTTTCTCAGGTTTGTAACACACACTTCCTTCCTCTCTATCTTTCTTCCAAAGAATCGAACTGGCACAATTGGGGATCCTATCCGTGATTGATTTTCTTGGGATGATAGGGATTTGGGTCAATTGACGCAATTAGGGGTTTGGGTTGGTGGAGGTAGGGATTTGGGTTAAGAGGTGTATATGGTGGCGGCGCAAGGGCGTCGTAATCGGTGGCGGCGCACGGCCACCGTCGCCGGTTGTGGCTCACCGACACTGTCGGAAAGTGGGAAGGCCACAGTTCTGTACCATGAAGGTAGCACTCAACCACTGGGGTGCTGCCCTGCCTTGAAAACTGGCTAGGGTAGATAGTATTGGGTTTCGATACAAACTGCATCTCTTTTTTCATATCGCTAACTTAAGGACTGTTCACCATGTAAATGACAGGGAAGGTCAGAGATGGTAGCAGTGGGTATAGGGCTGCTAATTCTTATCATCTACACAAGGTAGCTCTTTTCATCAGGTTGAATTGTCAATTATTTGCCGTGAATTGATTCATTTAACCATGACTCGTTCTGCAAAGAGAGAATCAGATGCAATAATTCTCCAGAAAAATAGGATATAGAACATGTCCCTACGGAAAGTTCCGGGGGTACAAGCACAAAAGCAATAGATTTGTATCTATTCCAACGGCATGAAATGCGGAAAAAGAGAGAAAATGTGGACAGTATATCCGTTGCCAAAAGTCTTAAAAACCGTAGGTACAGAGGGAAAAAGGCCTATAGTATATCTGTCGCCAAGAGTCTTAAAAACCGTTTGCAAAGGGGGAAAAAGCTGACATTATATTTGTTGTCAAAAGTCTTAAAAACCGTAGGCATAGATAGAAAAGGCTACGGTAATTCTGTAGGTAAAAGTCAAAAAAACCGTAGGCTTATGTCTAAAAATCCTACAGTATATCCGTAGTCAAAGTCAAAAAACCGTAGGTATAGAGTAGAAAAGGCCTACGGTATATTTGTAGGTAAAAGTCTTGAAAACCATAGGCACAAAGGGGAAGTGACCGTGTGGTATATCTGTAGGGAAAAGTCTTAAAAGCCGTAGGGACAAAAATGAAAAAGCTTACGGTACACCCGTAGGCAAAAGTCTAAAAAAACCGTTGGCGTAAGAGACTTATGCCAAACTCAGCATATGTATATTCCTACGGAACAACCGTAGGCTTATGTATCTACTACCGTAGGCATATGTCTATGCCATCGGAAGAAGCACCCACTGTATACTACCGTAGGTATAGGCTATGCCTACAGTACTTTCTACTTATGTCAACACTTTAGTACTGTAGGCATAACCCGTTTCTCTTGTAGTACTTTGAGCATTACAAAAGAAATTATAGGTCAATTTATATGTCTACAACCATTTAAGCCTACAAAAACATTCCCAAAATAACATGCCTAATTACATGTCAATGACTATCTTCAAAGTTGTCATTCTCTAGCCTTCATTTTTGTAGCAGCTGCTTGTAATGATAATAATGTGATGCACTTTTTGCCCATGTAGTTGAATGAAGCTTCCTCGACTGGGATACCACCTATTTAATGCATGATAGGTGGTGGTGGCGTACTAAACATAGGGCGCCCATCTCTGTGGACGTCGTAAGTATTTGGAGGATGCTGTGAACCATAAACCAAAAGATAATTGTTGACAAAAGATTGGGTTTCAAACAATCACACTAAAGTCTTGTAAAAGAGAAAACATCAAAAAGAAAAAAAATGTAAAAAACCAACACTCACAGCAGAACTGCAACTTGAACCAGTACGCCTCCACACTGGTCTTGGAGTTGGTTGTGACATTGAGGCATGAATCTATAAAGCAAAATAGCGAAATAGACATGAGTTGCAGAGTACTAGAAAATGCACAAAACAAAAAGGCTGTAAATGGAACTTATCACACATTTGGCATTCGACTGGAACTTATCTGAGGCCTTGGTCTACTGCCCGGCCTTGGACCTGTAGCTGGTCTAGGCCCCTGGCGTGGACCTATAGTTGGTCTCAACCCCTGCCTTGGACTGCAGTTGGTCTAGGCCCTTGACTTGGACATGCAGTTGGTCTCAAACCCTTCCTTGGACTCGTAGTTGGTCTCAATCCCTTCCTTGGACTTGTAACTGGTCTAGGGCCCTGATTAAGACCAACATTTGGTCCCAGGCCATGACTTGGAGATGCTGTTAATCTTGGACCTGTTGGTCGTGTCTTGACCCCTGCCTTGAAACTGTTGCTGCTTTTGAGCCTTGCCTAAATTGTCTATAAGAGATTACAAGTTCAGTTGAGATTATTATACAAGTACGATAGAACCTTCAATTTTTTTTAAATGAGTGTCCTAAGATATAGCTTTGCTCTTCTCCTTTTTTTCAATAACTACATCAACATCTTCAACCCTAACTGTTGCCTCCATCATGCATTGGTCACTTGCATCAACATCATCAACCCCGATTGCACTCCCTGAGCCATCAACCAACCCTAGTTGTATTCCATGAGCCATCACCAAGCTCAACTGCATTCCCTGAGCCATCACCAATCCCAGCCGCATTCCTTGAGCCAGCTGCATTCCCTAAGCCATCATCTACTCCAGTTGCGTTTTGCCTAGGTTTCTTCACTCTTTTCATATAGTTGTGGTTATTGGTTTAGGGCATGTTCTTCTAATGTGCTGCAGCTCTCCACAATTATTGTAACTTGAAGAATCTTTAAACTTCCTCAGTTTATTAGGATTCTGTTTGGGATCAATCTCATTAACCCTTCTTTGCCCGCTCCTTTTAGCCCTGCCTGCCTAAGTTCTAGCAATGGGTGGCAATGGTGGAGGCTTCCCTGACTTTGGCCACTAGTCTTGACTCTTTATTCAAAAAATAATTTTGCATATGCTTTTCAAAGGTCATCTTCCAGTAGTATTGATGTTCATAAACCTCAGGGTTCTCTATTAGCTTATAGATTGTTGTAGCTCCATGCATGAAAGGAATCCTTGATAAGTCCCATCTTTTACATCCACACGTCTGTTGTCTTACACCAACATCATGATGTCCCACATTCAACAAGACTACTTGAAACTTCTGGGCACCACAAAACTCAGCCTCACACTTGTTTGACTTCTTTTTGGCCTTTTCTAATATCTATTATATTGTTACTAAGGCCCAACCTTGATTGCAATAAACTCTCTCTGCTTCACTAGCTAGCCTCTTCATTATGTACAGTCTTATCCACTTTAATAGACTAATAATGGGAAGGTCCCTAGCTTTGAGAATTGCAGAATTAACTGACCCAAAATGGTTATTTAGAAGCATGTCACCCTTTGGTAATGTATTAATGTGTGAGATACTTCGTTGCTTTGGATCCTTGTCTCCTAACCACTCTAAGGCAACTTTGCTCAACTTCCCTATCACCTGCATCTTATGCTTAAACTTTGCTGGATATGTTGCTCTTGCATAGGCCCACAAGTGATTTGTTAGTGCTTGCTATTAATCTCTACTTTAAAGTTACTTAGGAAGTGTTGCACAAAACCTAGTATCAGATAGTGGATATAGTTCTTCTAAGGCTTGAACCAAACCCCTTTGCATGTCTGAGATAAAAGGTCTTAGCAAATTGATTTAACATATTCAGGCCACTGCCTAACAGCTTTGGAAGCCACTTCCAACTGTCTTTATTCTCACTCTCAATTACAGTAAAAGCCAAGGGGCCATATATGGTTAGTGGGATCAACACCAATAGCAACAAGTAATATGCCCTTATATGGACTCTTTAAATGGTATCCATCTAAGCCTATCATGGCCTAGATACCTGAAGAAACCCCCTCTTACAACCACTAAACACAAGTACACAGAAGAAAGGAGGCCTGCCCATTTTCCCTCTTTGAAGTTCAACTTCCAACTCACATGTAGGGTTGCTTCTTTTAATTTCTTATATGTAGTCCCAAAGCTTACTGCTCATCAAAGTTACCTCTAAGCATCTGCGTAGTCTTTTTCTTAGCTTTGTATAATATGCTATGACTAGCATCTACTACATAGTCATGATACACTTGCTGACCAAATGAACTGACAGACCATTGTAGGTTTATCTTGAACTGGTGAACATGTTTTTTGGCCAACCATCAGCTTTAAGCAGCTTGTTGGTTGATACTCTTCCATAGGTATGTTCATTCACACGTGTTTTCACCTACAGTGCATCACTCCTAAACATTTTTGATGCAAAAATACTCCATGGACAACTCCTATTGTTAAAGACTACCCTAACTCTAAACCTTTCAATTGTTTTTCATGAAATAAGAACCCCTTCATTCATTGCATACTCTCTAATGTATGTGAGCTAAAATACTGCCTAAAAACAAAGGTTGGTTTCTCATATCGGCCTGACTAAGTTTTAGGTGGCTTCTTAAACAGTTTCTTACCTTCCCCTGACCTATCATCTTCATCAGATGAGTCATCAACACTTCTAGGTTCATCTGACCACTCTACAGTTCTGGTTTAACAGCTACGACAATTCCATCAATGTGTGCATCATTGAAAGGTGGGTTTGAGCCAGGTTGAGTTGACTCATTTATGTCTTGAGTTGCCTCAGCGTTGTCAAGGGTTATTTATCAAGGTTCTGTTGCTGCTCATTACTCTAATTACTATTTTGGTTTGGTACACTACTACTTTTGGTTGAATTTATAACACCCTCAATTGGCTCAGTACCAACTTGCGTTGGTTCACAATCTTCATCAGCAAATACTGAGTAATCACAATCCTAGAGTCTTTCTTGGTTACATACAAGCTCATGCTCACTGTTACCATCTTCATCAACATCTACTGCATTGGGATTATGCCCACCAACTACAATTTCAGGTCCACTACCATCCATAGAATTGTCATTAACTTCATTAATGTCATCAGCAACTACTTCTCAGCTACCAACACCCACACTATTTCTACCATTTCCATTGCTGCCATCAACACCTTCATTCGTGTCACCACCAGCTAACTCAACTTCATTGGTATCTACATCAACCAAGACCTAAATTGCTACCATTGTCCCCAACTTGACTCTCTAACAAACATGGTACAACACTATGCTTAACATACATTTCAATGATTCTATAAGGTGGTAAACTGACATGCATGTAAACTACAAAGTCATCATTTGCTATATATACTAAATCAATTTCCAATGGCTCTTTGGGGAGTCTAAAGTGGTACTCACATGGGCCATCAAACACTAGCTGCATTACTAACTTGTATAGTTCCCACATAGATAAAGCATTAGGATCATATCTTAGAAAATGATCAACAAAGCCCTCCAAATAAGAATTGTTAGGTAAAATTTTAATAATTCTACCATAACGAAGCTCTATAATGAAGCAGTTGCATAAGAGTTCAAAAAAGGTACTAAATGAAACTACATTGTACCACTGATAGGAGAAAAAGAAACTCTACTGCTCCTAAGTAACTGTATTGCTCAGGATAACGACATATATGCTTTGCTTTGCAATGGGGGACCATTTGATCAGAAAAGGCATATTATATAGTAGAGGCCACACACGGTACATCCATTATCATCCACATAGACCAAAAGCTCTAATTTAAAATGCAAACTTTACAACTTTTAGTCTATATAATCCTAAATCCAGAAATTATTATAATCCAAACTTTAACACTTTAAAATAAATAAAAACCCACAATTCCACGCCAACACCAATTTGTGACCCTTTGATGACAGCGAATAGTACAAGGAATTTTTTCAACTATTTTGAAAAGCATGGACCAAAATTAAAAAATGGATTAAGTACAAGGGACTGAAAAAGAATTAATCCTTCTGGAAACGATTAAGCTAGAAATCAGCAATATAATTAGGGATACACCATTACTTGAATTATTTATTTCTTACGTCTAATGAATTGTGATAGTAAAAAATCAGCAAACTTTTTGTTCATGGAGAGCTACCTTCGTATCTTCACGAATAGAGTGATTTGTGCTCTCTAGCACACATATGGTTGAAGGTTCTTCTTTACTGCACAAGGACTGTTTTCAACGATTTTGAAAAGCAGAGACCAAAATAAAAGTGGGTTAAGGACAAGGGATTGAAACAAAATTAATCCTTCTGGAAATGATTAAGCTAGAAATCAGCAATATCAATTAGGGATACACCATTACTTGAATTCTTTATTTCTTACGTCTAATGAATTGTGACAGTGAAAAATCGCTAACTTTTTGTTCATGGAGAGCTACCTACGTATCTTCGCGAATAAAGTGATTTGTGCTCTCTAGCACACATATGGTTGGAGATTCTTCTTTATTACACAAGGACTGTTTTCAACGAGAAACAGGGACCAAAATAAAAAATAAAAAAAATGGGTTAAGGACAAGGGATTGAAAAAGCATTAATCCTTGTGGAAACGATTAAGCTAGAAATCAGCAATATCTATTAGGGATACACCATTACTTGAATTAATTACTTCTTACGTCTTATGAATTATGACAGTGAAAAATCAGCTAACTTTTTGTTCATGGAGAGCTATTTACGTATCTTCATGAATAGAGTGATTTGTGCTCTCTAGCACACATATGGTTGAAGGATCTTCTTTATTGCACTAGGGCTGTTTTCAACGATTTTGAAAATGAGGGACCAAAATTAAAAAAAAATGGGTTAAGCACAAGGGATTGAAAAAGAATTAATCCTTCTGGAAACGATTAAGCTAGAAAATCAGCAATATCAATTAGGGATACAAATACACCATTACTTGAATTCTTTATTTCTTACGTAAAATGATTAAGCTAGAAATCAACAATATCAATTAGAGATATACATCATTACTTGAATTCTTTATTTCTTACGTCTAATGAATTGTGGCGGTTGGGGGGGGGGGGGATGGTCTTAAAACAAAAACCAAAATTGAAAACTCAAAAATCTCAAAATAGGAGTTTTAAAAAACAGTCATGTTTTTAAAACTGGTTTTCAATGCTGAAGGAAAAAGAAAAAAACGAAAACTGTGTGTCAAACGCGTTTATTTCTCCAGTTTACAAAACTGAAAAAAAAAATTGAAAACTGAATAGATTTCAAACGCTACCTTAATTATGATTATGGGTGGATCTTGTATGGGGCCCAAGGAACCATGGTCTCTCTCCATATTTACCATCATGTCATTTTGTTAAAGTCTTAAAGTTAAAAAGTTATTAAAAATCCTGGTATATATTACGAGAAATTAATAAATTCACTTGAAATTTAAACTCTCCCACTTTACTTTCGTTACTAAAGATTGAACTGGCATTATTTAAAATTGTCATTAAAAAATCATTCGAAATTTGTGTCACGACCCGAACTCACAGTTGGATCCGTGAGCTAGGTCGGTGACCTGTCGCAAACCCACTGGATTCCCACCAAGGATTCTGTCAAGCCTTACTCGCTAAAATTAATGAGCAGTAGCATAAGTTAAAACTTTGTATTTTCATAGCGTACTTTCAGTACAACACTTATGCTAGGACTCTTCATAACTCCGATTTGTCAACAACTAGAACTAAACCAACAATCTATATAAAAATTGTTTTTTGAATTTCATTGCAATCCTTCTTAAAATAGCACTTATGATAAAACTCGCGATCAATTAATTCAGTTCTCGAAAGTTCACAGCGCTTTTCCTCAAAACCCCAAGCCCTCACTTGTCACCCCCACCACCTTATTTTCAACCTGAAATGATAAGGGATGAGCTTATACGTGCTTAATAAGTAAATGGGGACCCACCTAGTTGGACCGCAGCATGTCAAAATAACTCAGCTAACAAAATAGCAACCTGAGGGCATAAAAGTCACTTAGCACGAAAACATCATCATAAGAAACTTTCAACCCAATACCAGCTCAAACGCTATACTGTGGTCAGCGTACATAACCCTGCTCACTTGGGCTCAGAATCCCACCTCGAAATAATCATCATAGTGGAAGTAGGGGCGATTTTGTGAAATAGTAGTGCGAATTACATCTACGTACATAGCTCCGTTGACAAGGACCAAAAATCTAACATTCACAATAACCAAGTAAGCAAAAATCACCATTTCATTAATTGTAAACCAAATCATTGAATCACGAATGGTCAAACCATCTCAATACATTTTGATATTTTTTGAAACAATTCAAACCAATCTCAATTCAACAACCATGCACGTTACACTATGCAATTTAATTAGATAAATTCAGTATTAATCTCTTGAATATATATCATATAGACCGTGGTTCGTTTTTAAACAATCAGTAAGTGTCATTAAAAGCATCTTGGTAAACAATTCTTTCATCTCGAAAAATAGATTAATGTCATTCAAACAATTCATTTCTTGTAAACAGTGTTCTCTCAGAGATAGTGAAAGATATACGATGTATATACGAAAAACTAGAAGGATCAAAGGTCACTTACATAATGCTACGCATTTTCACGATGCCAGAATTCGGCGCGATAATTGCTTTCTACATCTGACCAAAAGAACTGTCAAAGCCATTCCAAGCTCCTTTTGAACAAGCCAGTAGTATATGCCCCCGTCTGATCCACTTCTTCCAAAAACTCACGTAAAGTAAATTCTATCATTTTTTTCTCAAATTATTTTATTCTCCTTCTCTCCGTATATGTCCAACCCCATCCGACTCGGCAACCCCGTACTAATGCACTTTCCCCTTCTTTTCTCTCTATCACTGTATTTTACAAACACGCAGACAACCCACATCACAACACACACGCACTCGTAGCACTTATACAATAATCCTTGTCAGAAATACAGGAATACATGCATAGTGCACATACAAGCATAAGATGCTCCATGACACTATTAAATTCCGCCACCAAGAATAAAAATTGCCAAAACAACCCCTGATATTTTGTAAAATTATCAAAATACCCCCGCGGCCATTACACTAACAAAAATCCCAAAATAGATAATTACATAATTACACACAGTGGCTGCACTTCACACAGCCACTTCACTCCCGCACAGAGTCCCCTGCACACACACACACACACACACGCACAGACACACTCTACTCACACCAACTTCACTTCTTTGGACATCTCAAACTCACATTAGGTGTTGTTATGCTCCATAGCAACCTCAAAACACTAACTTTCCACCTAATTACACACACAATACTGCTACACACACTCAAGAACACAAACACCCACGCTCTCAAGAACATGTCCCTTTCTAGTTCCTACACATACTTCTTTGCATGCTCACCTTCAATTAGGATGCTATCCATTATAACAACTTCATAAAACACCCAGAAATACTCTTGATAGCCGCATAACCTATTGTATTACACCTTCACACACTACACTGTTTGAACACACGTACAAGCAGCACACTGCTGAGACACACAAATACACCTGCACATTCTGTTTACACACACTTCGCCATTTGAATTCTACTCCAACCCATCTTCACACACACTGCTTCATCTCTATTTAACACTAAATCACACACACAAACCTGTTACACTATTGTTCACGCGCACACACACCACAGTGCACAGTTCATGCACACCATACCCTGTATAACACAAACATTCACGGCTGCCTTTGTAGCCCCATTCCTCTCCCCCGTCAACACACACACACACACACATAACACCTAGCTCAGCACACTCGTACAGCCATATACACCATCAAACAGGCGCACACAAACAGCATCCCTTGATTTAAACTCATGTTCCTCACATAGTTACCCACCCTCACGCACGCATAATCCCAGGCACCACAATCACACAGTCGCATAGACGGAGCATTCCCCGTCGCGCACACACTCCTGCGCACACACTTGCGCCGTACATCTGCACACATTCGCACAACCCAGCCCCTCCATCAGTTTTTCCTAAGTTGAAAACCCCATTTCAATTAGTGAATCAATCCCCGAAATCTCTCTCTTGTCTTTCCTAATTTCATGATATCCCTCCTCTTTTCTCTCTCTCACTCCCCTGGTCTCTTCGTATCTGCCTTTTTATTGACAAAAAATCAAAATTCTGATTCATTTTTCTTTTATCTTCATAAAAACTCCAAATATGAGTAATAATCTCCCAACTGACTACCCTATTTTCATAAATTGTCTGTTGCACCTAGCTTCACTACTTGCAGCTAATGGTTATTACATCAAAATGTTGCTAACAGTTGGATAATACTGCTCACAAAGTCAATAAATGTCACTAAAGGTCTAAAATACCGCTTTAAAAATCGTCACTAAAGGTCTTTATTTGTGTTGCTAACAAAAATCCTCTCAAGTACTAAATAACCGTCTAGAGTTTACCATAAATTTAAACCCTAAGTTTGGGGTATTACAGTTTGGGACAGTTTAAGCAAGATTTTGAATTTTTAATATAGATGTGATACTAGTACTAAAGCATATAAACATATAATTCTTTTCATTTTGCACATCATATGAAATCGAAGGCTAGAATGCTTCAAGTTTATTAAATCGTCGTAGCAGATGTGATTATACTTAATCTTATTATACTAGCACTTACCACTTTTACGTGTAATTTTTGACTCCCTTCAACGTGACATTTGAATCCATCTCTGGTTAGGAAACAAGAAATAATGACCATTAGTAAATTATCCTAGCATTTGACCTGCCCACTTTTTGTTTGAGTGAATTTAGAAATTTATACCAAATTTGAAAACATGTATAAGCGGATCCAGTCCATAATTACATCTGTGAAACATCAGAAAATATGCATAACAAAAGAGAACTACAGAACATCAAATCGACAGAACACCGTTAAGGCACTGCCATAGCAATAACACCATCCAGGGGGTTAGAACAGGCTGCACCAAATCATTCCTGCTTTAGACTTGATCCTAAGTTGGAAGAAAAAAAAAAGCCATTGTCGAAAATAATTGCAAAACATGGAATGCACTAAACGGGACTTGTCATAAGCCAAAGTTTCTTAGACCATATACTATATTGGCAAATTCCTCCGACCCTTTTCAAAGATGAAAGGTTCTTGCTAAAACTTTTTAGGGCATTTCTCACCAAAGTTTTGCAAAAATTGTAAATTAATGGCAGCGTGTAATTATTAATTATTTAAGGAGAAGTTCTGGTTAGTGTTATTAAATTACATCTCGTCATACCCCAAGAAAATGATACTAAAATTTGTTTTTTAAAAGTTTTAACGGGAATACAAATAATTATATTTAGTAACTATAATTCCCGTTATATGGAGAATTGTAACTAAAAAAAACAGATTGGGAAAGCGAGATTGCAATATCTATACATTGTCGAAAGCGCGGTGGAAGTGTTGCAAACAAAGTTTACAATCTTTACATTGTAAACCAAAAGCTCACGTAGAATCCAGATTGGGAAAGCGAAAATGCCTTAGTACTAATTGAAAGAAAACCTGAACAATAACAACTTAAGTGTTTGTTCATTAATATTTTGGTTTGGACATAAGGGATATTCTCGACTCAGCTTTAGCGCCAATCGATGCTAAGTCCCTTTCCGGGCAATCTAGGGCGCACCATTCACATAAGTCTGGTATATTCAAAGAAATTATTTTTTCTAGGTGCTAACTCTAAACTTTAAACCCAAGAAATCAAGGTAGGAAGAAAACTCATTGACCACGGGAACAATTCCTTTGATTAACGACTTAAGTATTCGAGTGAACCGAGGTTTTACTTGCTCCATGAAACAAAACTTTACATACGCAGTAACTGAAGGTCTCGAGATGATATTTGGGAACGAAGGTCCCAGGGCGACTTCTAGACATCCACAAACGAGGTTCTTAACCCTAAAATGAGAGGGTCGGTCGTCGACTCAAGTGAAGGAAGGTCTCGCATGATTTAATTTTTCAGCAAGCTCGGGTTAATATTCAACGCCCAATTGTCAGCTGGGGATCAATGTGGTCTTCTGGTGTACCTGTGGATTAATTTTTATTCAAGTTTCTTTATCCGGTCATTTAAGTTTACAAATTATGGGCTGGTCGGAAAACTTTTGCCGGGTCAGGTTGGGCTCAAAATGAAGCAGGTCTCAAAGGGCATAGAGGGTTGCGTTGCGAACTGTGGGTAAGGTTTTGAAACAAAGGTTTGGATTTGGGACTGCCATTTGATTCAGTTCCCTTCATACTAATAATATTCGCGAATTATTCATGAATATGCGGCAATAAGTTACTAGAAAATTCTAAACTAGAACATATCGCTATTAAAATTAAAGGATTTGTGAATAGCTTACGAATATATAACTTACAAATATCTCAAAATTAATTAGCTTTTTGCGATATTTCAGAATATATGGCGAGTTAAAGTTTCCATTTTTTCCTTGAAATATGGTAATAGCATATTAGTATGGCATTCCTCCCGTGGGATTCGAACATGGGGAAACTCTGACTGTTAGCACTGATTTGTGGCGTGACATGACCGCGGTTGACTCTTGTTTAATTTCGGCAAAAGTAAATATAGAGAATATAGTTATACATAACTATATCGCACTACCCATATATTCTACCGCAGTTTTTTTATCCATCATTAATAAGAGTAGAAAAATTATTATATTTTTTTGCATTCCAAATATAGAGTTTACAAATTTCATGCACTCAAACCTGTGATGTACACGATTAACTAATTTCTGATTGGACTAATTACACATATGTCTCCGAGGTTAAGGGGTAATTACAGTCAAGGATACTAAGTTTCAAAATGTAATATACGTCACCAAAAACGTTAAAAAAAGTAACACTTTTATCCAACCGTTAGGATTCCGTCAAAAAAGTGTAATTTTCGTCATTACGTATTTTGAAAATGGCAATACAATCCCTGTACGGTATATCGTGAATAATTTTTATAATTTTCAAATTAGGATATCAAACCCTAATTTTTTTAAAATTAGGGTTTGTCTCCTAATTTTCTCTCTCCATAATTTAAACCCTAGATCTGAAGTCACCGCCGGCAGCCCCCTCTACCGCCCCACGCTGTCAGCATCCCCCCTTGCCCCACCATCTGGCAGATTCACCCCACCACGTCGGCAAGCCCCTTGGCAAACCCAACCCGCCAAGAAGCCTCCGACAAGCGCCTTGGCAAACCCATGCCGCCGGCAGTCCCCCTCACCCCACCACCCGGCAGACTTGCCCCACTACGCCGGCAAGCCCTTGGCGATGGAGGGAGGAAGACTAGATGGGAAAGAGAGAGATAGTGGCTGTTTCAGGTCGAGAAGAAGAGAGAACACCGGTGACGAGGGAGGAAGACGGGTTGCGCAGGGGAAGGGGAGGCAGGCGGGGTGCGGCGCTGGGGAAGGGGGTTGTGGGCATGACGGGGTGGGTGGGTGATGGGGGAGAGTGGGTGCGGTGGCCGGGGAAGGGGGAGGTTGTTGCGGTGATGGGGAAGGGGTCAGTGATTGTAGCGACGGCGAAGGGCGGAGGCAGACGGGGTGGGTGGGGGGTGACCGGGGGAGGGAGGGTCAGGGGGGCCGCGAAGGCCGGGGGTGTGGGTGGCGGTGAAGTGGGTGGGGAAAGGGTGGGGGAAGAGAGAGAGAGTAAAAAAATTAGGGTTTTTCTTTTCTAAAAAGAGACAATGGCATTTAAAAAAATAACTTTCTAACATAAGGGTAATAAAGTCATTTTGTTGAAACCGTTAGGATTTTTAGGGTTCCGTTTGGTCAATGAAAACAAGTGTAATTTGTCCAAACTATTGTCCTTACTTGTAATTACCCCCAAACCTCAGAGACATAGGTGATATTATCCCTTTTTGATTTAATGACGAAGTTCTCCAAATAATTTTTGAATTTCGTATTATGCCCATGCCTACTAGTTCCCGAATATCAAAGTTTGTCATATGATTCCGTCCTCTGGATATTGTTCCTCAATTTGTCGGTTCATAATTATTGTAAACAAAAAGCTAGTTTTAGATTTTCTTCAGAGCTCAAAAGCTTGTTTATCAACAAGGGAATATCGTTCTAATTGTTAAGTCACGATAAATTATGTTATTAAAATATATTTAGCAACGTAATAGTTGTCTAACATCACGTCATTAGCTTGTGTCAAATTATCACTAAAAATTTGTCAACTAAGTAAGATGATCGATTGGTGTGACAGGTATCCAACTTGCAAACCTCAACAATGGTCAATTTAATGAAATCCAAACCCTGAAATTAAAAAATGTTCCAAAATTTTTGAAGATCGCGCCTTCCATTTTTAACCATTAATATATTTTTTATCCTCCTTTATTCTCATCTTTTATCTGTGAAGTCCGCCGCTATTGGATCTTCAAAGAATCGCAAGAAGGAAGCAACATCTTTCATTCAGCAACCCATCCAAACGCAGGCCTTCTTGCTCGTTGGGCGAAAATTAATGTTATGTGTCGTACAATTTGGGTCAAAACCACAAAGGACAAATCAAGAGTAGATGGATATCTGCAGTTCCTATAGCAGAATAAAATGGAGAAGGAAGCAAGTATTCTTTTCAAACTCATGAAACAACTGATTTAATTTGTGACTTTTCATTTTAATTCGAAAAACATTATACTTTTATTCAAGATGTTTAGTAAGTGGAGGTGGAAGCCGTGAGTGACTTCTCATGAAAATGAAAGAGAAATGAGTGGAGGTGACGGAGAAAAAATAAGAACTAGAATGATGAGGAACGAAAGCACATTGTTGCTTGAAAAATGGTAAGAAAGATCTTCAAACATTTTGTGAAAATATGAATATTTGTGTTTTATTAGCGTAACCATGGTTGAAGTTTTCTATCATGTTGGATATTGGCAAAATTGTTAGTGCCAGTTTGACACCACTTAAATTGATAACGTGGTTGCTTGTGCCGTATATTTGCATGCACCGTAAGGTGTTCTTTGATCATCCTAGTCATGCTTTTTGACCACTTTCAGATTTTACTTTTTTTCGACTCATTAAGAAATAGTTAATGGTCCAAGTATAATGTTATCATTCTAATCAAACGGGACCACACACTAAAAGTCACACGTCACACCTTTTTTTTTCTAAGATTACTCCCAAGTGTTGGCATAGGCACGCCTCTTCCTTAGACGAAGGAGTAAAACGGCCCGCTGTATGGCGTTGGGGCACGGCCAGAGCCCCTTTGTTGAGGGTGGCGTTGAAAAGGTGATGCGGCTAAAATCCCTCCTTTAGGGGGAGGCGCGGCCAGAGCCCTTACTTTTGGAGGAGGCCAGAGTAGAGCCGTTTCCCTTGGGTGACACGTGGCCAAAGCCCTTCCTTGGTGCCTTTTCCTTAACCTCATGCTCTCACCTGCCATTGGAGGCTCATTGTTCCATGACATCTATCACCATGTCCAAGCACTATCAGTACAGGACTTGAGCATCGTCTCTATGTGATGTGCTATTGGCGCTGCTCCCATTGCCATGCCTCTGTGCTGTAATGCTCAATTGTGCTCAAGCGTCGCCTCCTGCTCTATGCTCGTGACATTGTTTCTCTCAATCGTGCACATGCACTGTCAGTGTGTCAGGTACATCTGCACGAGACTCAGTGACCGCACTCATTGCGCCATCTCTATTGGGCATGCCCTCGACCCCACACACATCTGGCCACACCTATGCTCTGTGCCACTTATCCAGATATGCACCCTGGCACTCGACTGCACTACCACACCTCCAGCATTGGTTTGCCTCTTCACCATAATAGGAATCTCGCCTTGGTCATGGAACATGCTTCGAGACACTTTCCAAAGTGTGCAACATCTATTAGGGAAGCAAGTCCTCTAAAAATACTACCTCAAGGAGCTTTAGGTGCTCTGGTATGAGGATTCCTCTCCTGCCAGGTAGGTGACTCGTCCGGAGCACTACTTCGGCCCGTTGGGTAAGCGATTCCTTTATAACACTACCTTGGTGCACTCTAAGTGCTCTGAAAAATGGTTTATTATGAGTTAAGAGACTCCCCAAAGATATTATCTCCGTTCACGATTTTCGAGCGGTCCAGCATGAGGACTCATCTGCTGTCAATCAGGCGACTCTCTGTCACCCAACCTTGGGGCGTCTTCTAGTCTTCTAGCATAGGATACGTCGCGAGATAGGCGACTCCCTCGGGATACTATCTCTAAAGGAAGTTCTGAGTGATTCGGCAGGAGGAGTCCTTTTTAGCGAGGTTGACGACTCCTCTAGGACACCAACTCGCTGGGCAGGCGACTCTTCTGGGCTAGTGCCTTAGCCCGCCGGGTAGACGACTCTTCCTAAACACCATCTTGGCGCTCTCCTGCATAATCACTCCTACGAGAGGTTACTTTATCCTGGACATTATGTCCGCCAAGGTGTCTGCTTGACTAGTCAACGTGTTCCATCACTGGAGGATCTTTATTGGCACCCGAAGGACCATGACCAAAGGGTTGTTGTAAGATAAGAGTCGGTCTCCAAAGGGCATTATACCTAGTAGACCTACTAATTGGGCGTTGGGTCTTCACCACTGCTATCAAGTTATCTCCATCTCACTGACACCCCCTGTGGGATGTAATAAGGGTTTTGCACTAGTGGCTAGATCAATGGCATCATCTAGCTACAACAGCGTTGTGTGAGTTAGTCTTCTTGGATAGACAATACGAAGCAGTGCAGGGCAAGCTGAGTAAATATGCAATTTAATAGTCTATGGAGCACTGACATTTGTAACCCCCCCCCCCCAAAAAAAAGGTGTCACTCCCACCCCAAAAAGTGCCATGTGGCACTTAACTACATGGCTTTTCCATCACAAAATAATGGTAGATGTGAGAAATCATTTTTCAGCATAACAAAACTCATTTGCACATTTTCACTTTCTTACTCTAGAACTTCAATGCTAAAGGATTTCAGAAAGAGATATGTTAGGATCAAGCGCTTACCACTACACCAAAAACAATTGCTGTGGCTTTTGGTGCAGTGATAAGCGCTTGATCCTAACAAGATATAATGGACTTAAGCATTAGACTCTTTACTGTCATAAAGTATTCACTCCATGGCCTTGCCACTCTTTGGATCTGTCTAGGTTGCCTTGATTTCTTCCCTTGATCAGTCCTTATTTTGTCCTGCATGCATTATCACACTTGACCTCTGACACGAACTGCATTCCTCATGGCACCTCCACATGTACCGCGATCCACTTCATTGACATCATTGGAGGTGTACCGCGATCCACTTCATTGACATCATTTTGGTGATTCCAACGGAGGTGAGCATCATAGTACACTCTAGCCCCAATCCGACACACTCATCCCATCATGCCTCAGCCACGTACGTAGGACTGCCAAAGCCTCAGCCATCTAAGAAGAGCATTACCTTGAGGACTAAGAGCAGATAGTGCCATCCAGCTCTAGACATCCCTCTAAATGGAAGTGACAGATATTGTCACTGTTTGTCGATGTTGCAATCCACACCTCGCTCTCACCATCACTGACCTCTAATACTCTGAATCATCTTTCATGGCCGTGATTTTAAAATTTTAAAAAATCAATCAAAGCCTTAAGTTGCAGCTCCAATAGCTCATGGCAGTAATAGAGGCTGCCGATGGTGTTGATGGCGGTGGTGCGATGATCGTGGCAGTCAGCTGTGGTGAAGGCTGCTGGCAGCAACAGTAATGGTGAAGGCTGCTATTGGTGGCGGCTGTGGGGCTCTGTCAAATGGTGGCAAACGAGAATACGACACCTGGTGGTGGTGGTTAGTGATGGTTCTTATTATGGAAGTTACTAACAAAACATGAGTTTTACTCGACTAAACTTTAAAAGCCCAACCTAATAAACCCACCATAATATGAGCTAACTGCTCATAAATCGTTTCATAATTAAGTGGGTTAGATTGAATAAAAACGCACTTTTGTTGGATTGGGTTGGTTAAACTCATGAAGTCTAACCCAAACAATAACCCTAAGCAAAATCCTTCCCCACAATCATATGCCACAGTAATTTATTTACTATGATAAAATAATAAAGGATTCAGTAAAGTTGGCCATGATAGTATAGTGATTCGTACCACACATATCTAGCCCAACAGTAGTTGTTAAGTCAATGGCATCATTGGTATTTCACTTAAATACATGGGTGAATTTTGTAACTTAAAACTTTGAGAGTTATTTATGGAAAATTTGGTAAAGACATACATATAAACAAATAGGTCAAGCTCTCCCCCCCCCCCCCGGTTTCTCTCATCTCCCTCGTTCTATCTCTCTCTCTCAAATCTTAATCTCCCCCCCCCCCCCACACGTTTCTCAGCTTCAAGTAATATGGTGTCTCAGAGTCCCAGCCTTAGTTCAGCTTCCTCAAGTTGTTTATCGCTGGCAGCTTTTTGCAACTATCAACTACGATATTTGGCGAAGATGTCTTTGATGGTTGATAATTTGAGGAAGAGATTTTGATGTGTGCTCAGTACAAGATACTATTCAAAATTATTCCCCAAAGCGTGGAATAGAATTACAAAACACAATAATTGGCAAAGAATTATTGAGCAAAAAAACTATACTTTGGGGGTTAAATCTGCAAAAAGCATAAAAACCCGTTTTCCCAAAAATGCCTTGGGTAATTTGGTGTATAAATTTGCAAATACAGTTAGAGTTTAATTGAATTTTTTTAACAAAAGGCATAATGCTTTTATCCCTATTACATGTAGGAGGATAATTTTTCTACTAAATCATTTTGAGAATAACTGTGCTAACCTGCTACATGCATAGGGATAAAAATTCAATCAACTCAAGAACGTAAAATTGACGTCTTTATGTATTGACAGCATCACAAATGATGCAGATGTCCCAAGTTCAAGATCATTCTCGAGGACTAACACTACAAGAAAACAGTTTAGCGACGGGAAAATCCGTCGCTAAAAGAATTAGCGACGGATTCACCGTCGCTAAAAATTCTCGTATAAAAGCCCGTCACTAATAGTTTAGCGACGGAATGTTTTAAATCCGTCGCTAAATATGTCATTTTTTTCGACGGATTTATTTTTAATTAGCGACGGATATTCCGTCGCTAATTATATTTTTAGAATTTTAATTTATTTTTTTTTGTCAAATTAGCGACGGATAAAATATTTTAGGGACGGAATATTCCGTCGCTAAAAAACTTATTTAGCGACGGAATATTCCGTCGCTAAATAACTGATTGTAGGAATACTTTTAGCGACGGAATTAATCCGTCGCCAAAAGTCAATTTTTTTTTTGAAATTTTTTTTATTTTTCAATTACCCAGACCTGTAATACAATTTTCAATTCTCAACAACAACGCGCAATAATCAATACAGAAAGAAATATATATAATCAATTATAAAAAATATTTATTATAAAAAAAACTCATATATGTACAAGCCGGGAACCGGATACAGCCGGTTAGGAGAGGGGAGAAGAGTACAAGCCGGGCTCGGGGGGCGGGGGGGGGAAGCTAGGAAGGGGCTCATCAGGGGTTGCCGAGTCCCGGATCTGGATCCTGCTGATCCGGGGCCGGCTCGGCCTGTCCAGCAGTGCCCTGCTCCCTGATCATCCTCACCACCACTGTAGCAATGCGCTGGATCTCCTCGTCGTCCAACTGAGGACGAGGAGCCGGTGTCTGTGGAGGGGCAGCAGGGGGTGAGGACGCTCCTATCACGGCACGAGCAGTCGTGCTAGGCAGGCCGCGTATGCGGCCTTTCGGCCGATTCACGACCTCCGGCGTATCCAGCCATCGCTTCAACCCCCCAGTACTCGCAGCTGTACTAGTGGACGCTGATGGCTGTCCGGACTGCTGCTCGGACCCCCTTAGCTGTTCATACGAGGCCTGCAAAAATAGTGGTTTAACGATATGTTAGGGCATTAATTAACGAAACAGACATTGAGGATAGAAAGAAAAAACATTAACAACTTAAATAAATTGACTCACATCGATCCGCCGGGCAATATCTGAAATATAGTCGCCCGCCCGGTGCGTCTCGTCCTTGTCCTTCTTCCGCACGTGCGTCTGATTATAGGTCAGAGCTATGACCTCATCCTCCTCCAGATCCGGGTGCTCGACCGCGTTCATGTGTCGGACGATGTCGTGTGGCACCGACCCCCCCGTGTGCGTCGGATCTCTGTTCTGTCTGTTCTCAGCCCCGCTCTTACTCTTGGCGTCCCAACCTGGATCCGCAGCCCACCGATCTATCATCTCCCCTCATACACGGTGAGATATCCAATGTGGGGGATATCTCGTCATGTCCGTCATCGGGGCACCCGCGGGCAGCGCCTTCTTCGCCCGGTCCCGTGCATCGTGGAGCCATCGGCGGTAATTCTTGCCGATGTAGGCAAAGAAAGCCTGCTGCCCCAGTACCTGCTGCTGAGGCGTGTCAAACGTGAACCCCTCCTGTAAGGCATTCAATAACACAAATTAACAACATAAAACAAACTGTAATTAAACATTTACTAACGCTGAAAAAAATACTTCACCGTACCAGCCACTCCTCCCATAAGGCCTCCCTCGCAGCGGCATCCCAGTCCTTCCAGTACAGGCGTGGCTCGAAGAATCGGCCCTTCACAAGAACGCCGATCTTCGTCCTCGCCTGAGCCTCCAGGATCCTGCCAAAGAAGTAAATAAATAAATTAATACAGTTCAAATATAAATTAACAGCCCAAAATTTTAAATATAAGGCATGAGGTGATATTTTTAGTACTTACAGGCCCTCCTGCGTGAGCGTAACTCTCTGTTTACGCTGGGGGTCGATGCGTACCCCGCGTGTCGGACCACGGCCTCGTCGAGATCCTACAAAACACAGACATTAATACAGTTCAAATATAAGGCTAGCGAAAATGTATGAAACACCGTTATCAACTATACCTGAGGTAGAACCCACGGAAGATGGAGAATGCACGCGCGTGTGGGATGAATCTGCGTCGGGCTGGGGCGACGGCTGGGGCTGGGGCCCCATCTGCTGTCCGCGATCACTCTGTGCCTCGTCATCAGTAGGCAATGACGAGGTGGGACCCACCGGGGAGGAAGCAGCTCGGCGTCCAGCCCGGCCACGAATAGCCCGTATCCTATCCATATCTGACTTCATATAGATAAATTACAAAGACATTAACACGTTAAAAACAATAATTTGGCAAAAATCATCATCGGCACAATAGCTATATATATACATATGAACGGATGTGCAAAAACACATCATTAAACACCAAGTTCTAAAAGTTCTACTATATTTTTCCCGTGATGTTACAACATTACAAGTCAATCATTTTCAGTTTGCGAATCATCTTCATCACTTTCCCCGCCGTCCTCTTCTTCGTGGGACTCGTCGTCCTCTTCATCTTCATCCTCTTCATCAGTAGACTCGGTCACATCATCTCCAACACTTTTCACGTCTTCTGCGTCATCATCTACGACTTCTTCTCCTACAAGAAGTGTTGTTGGAAGAGGAAGATTCCTCCTCGTTGTTGACCTCAACAGGGAACAAGACACGTGGTTGGTCGGCTTGAAAGGAGTCTAGCTCACTGTCATATGTCACGGGCAATTTCTTGGACTTCATAGTTGTATACCAATGAGATTTGGGATTGGCGACGTCCTCCGCGTAAAAGACTTGTACAGCTTGACTAGCAAACACAAAGGGCTCGTCTGATGCAAGTCTTGACTTGACATTGACATCTACAATCCCTTGAGAGCTAACACGGATTTCTCTACTGCATGTGACATCGAACCACGTACACTTGAACATTACCAGGCGGTTTTGGGAACCCAGATATGTTAGCTCAACAATCTCATCTAGCTCTCCGTAAAAATCCATGCAATTCTCGGCATAACAGTCGCCGTTGACCAAGACTCCACTGTTTTAGGTTTGTTTTGTTCGGTCATCATCTTTTACGTTAAACCTAAACCTGTTGATGATATAGCCACCGTAACAGGATGTTTGTTTGTTAGGGCCTTCGGCTAGTAATTTTAAGCAGGAGGCCACTGGTCTATCCATTGACTGAACCTATTGTAGATGATGGTAAAAATTAAGGATAAATCAGTATACTAATTGGCCACAGAACTGTATATAACAGATCTGTATGCACCCGGAGAAACACACGAGAAGGTTAGGTTTAATTGTGCCGAGTAGTGCTTATTAGTCCTAATTTGGGCTACTTAGGCTTAATTGAGTTATGTTAGGGCTAATTAATGTTAATGAGGGCTAGTTTCGGATAATTATAGCTAATTAGGGTTGATTAGGACTAATTACGGTTATTTAGTCCTAATTAGGGTTTAATTATGCCGAGTAGTGTTGATTAGTCCTAATTAGCGCTAATTAGGCTTAATTGGGTTATGTTAGTGCAAATTACGACTAATTAGGCTAACTATAATCAATATACGCGTAATTGGGTTTATTTTGGCTAATTTGGGGTAATTACAGCCACTTTGATTTTCATTAGGTTCTTAGGGTTAATTAAAACTAATTAGGCTCGTTAGAGCTAATTAATTAGGGTTAATTGATTTATTAAAATATTTATTTTTTAAATGTCGGACACCGTCGATCAGACGTGGTGTCTGTGTCTGCGCTAACTAACAGGTATCTTAATCCAATTGGGTCCCATCCTCCGTCAACAATCTCAATTCTCAAATGTCGCCCAATGCAATAAAAATTAACAAAAATCACACATTCAATCCAATTGGGTCCCATCCTCCGTCAATAATCTCAATATCTCAAATGCTCAATGCACAATTAACAATCTAAAATCATCAATTAACAACCTAAAATCATCAATTAATAATCGCAATTACTTCAAATGCACAGCTAATAACCTAAAATCATCAATTAACAACCTAAAATCACAGATCAATAATCACAATTCTCAAATACACAATTAACAACCTAAAATTATCAAACAAATTATCAATGTTCAAATAGGAAAAAATTGTTCAAAATGCACATATCTGATGCGCTTGAATTATTTCAATTTAGGGTTCGATTATATTAGGGCATTCAATTTAGGGTTCAATTAGTTTAATTTAGAGTTTGGTTCGATCACGGGCATTCAATTTAGGGTTTAATTAGGGTTCAATTACATCAATTTAGGGTTCAATTAGGGGGTTCTATTGAATCAATTTAGGGTTCGGTTGATTTGGGGCATTCAATTTAGGGTTCAATTTAGGTTTCAGTTGGATTAGGGCATTCAATTTAGGGTTCAATTAAGGGTTAATTTAGGGTTCGATTCGATTAGGGCATTCAATTTTGGGGTTTAATTAGGGTTCAATTACTTCAATTTAGGGTTCAATTAGGGGGTTCTATTGATTCAATTTAGGGTTCGGTTGATTTGGGGCATTTAATTTAGGGTTCAATTAGGGGGGTTCAATTATTTCAATTTAGGGTTCGGTTGGATCAGGGCATTCAATTAGGGGTTCAATTTAGGGTTCGCCGACTGCACCAACACTAACACGTGATCCTGCAACTGTGATCTTGACACTCTCATTATCACCTCCTCAATGACAAGGGTGAACCACCATGGGAGCCGGGCTCTATACTCGGGTAAACCATTTTTGCTTATGTGTAGAGATAGAAAGCCGTCACACCAATCAAGAAAATAAGAAAGACACCCCCAATCACAGACAACACGATCACTGCTAT
Organism: Escallonia herrerae; assembly: GCA_033070095.1. NCBI lineage: Eukaryota > Viridiplantae > Streptophyta > Magnoliopsida > Escalloniales > Escalloniaceae > Escallonia > Escallonia herrerae. The sequence continues at coordinate 117,403 of JAVXUP010001446.1, read as the reverse complement.
CTTATTTTTAGACCTCTTACCTAAGTTGTTTGACACATCTACTTCAGTAAGTGCTGGGAGGTCATCAACTCTTCTAGAATTGTGCCCGTGAGATTATTATCAGCAAGAACCAGCCTTTGCAGGTACTTAAGTCAAACAACTTAGGTAAAAGGTCCTCAGCAAGAACCAGCCTTGCACAAACTGAGATGCCGGCTACTCAGTTTGTGCAAGGGGAAAATACCATATTTTTGACACAAGCACAGAATACCAGTCCTTTCCAAGGAGTTATCTGTGACTATATTCGCTTGGAAGCTCCCTCACCTTCATTTTCAATGAAAAGACCATGAAGGTGAGGGAGGTGAAACACCTCGTGACCCTACGATTGGTTCATCCGACAAATAACCAGTTCCTTAAGAAACTCGACATGTGACCTTGCATGAGATGAATCATTCAGGTCAAGAGTTCTTCTTCGGTGATTAATCCAGAGAAGAAGAAGAAGCTTGGTACGTTGGGTTTGATTCTGGATCCTATTGTATTCTAGATGCATTCTTGACAACGATATTTGTTTCCATTCTGAAAAAGAAGTTCAATTTTGAGTTGAAAACTTTAACTTGGTATTCATCTACATTCGTGCTAAGGGCATGAGGATCTCCTAACGGGAGGAGATGGGTATGGTGTTCTGTAGTGGTACCAGGCTTTTTGATAACTCTGATGGCATGATTCTAATTGCAGATTCAATCTTTCAAAGCGAGGAGGAATACTGATAATCTAAAGCAAAACTGGCGAGCTCGTAGAAAACAAAACCCAAAACTAAAAACGTTGTCGTCGTTGAGATAAAAGTTCTCTGCTGTTTTATTAAACGCACAAGAAGAGCAAATGAAAAATAACAGTGCAAAAAGGGTACAATCGTAGGGTCATTCGCAAGAACCAATGGGTAGTGATATTAAACACTATAAAAAAAACAATTACCTGATGGGAGTCGTCGGTGTCGAGGGAGGTTACCGCCGGCGTCGAGGGAAGTCACCGCCGTTGTCCAGGGAGGTCACCGCCGGGGTCGAGGGAAGTCACCGCCGGTGTCGAGGGAGGTTGTCGCCGGTGTCGAGGGAGGTCGCCGCCGGTGTCGAGGCTTTCGGTGGCGCCGAAGGTGGGGCGGGATGTGAGAACGGCAGTGGCACAATCGCCAGAACTGGTTTTGGGATTTTCGAGAAGAGAAGCAGTGAGAGAGAAAACCAGATCTGAGAGTTAAATAGATTTTTAGCGACGGAGTTATTCCGTCGCTAAAAGTCCGTCGGTGAAGGTCTATTTTTTTGGACGGAGTTTTTAGCGACGGAATAATCCGTCGCTTAAATATTATTTTACGACGAAGTTTTACTGACGGAGATTTCCGTCGATAAAACTCATTTTAGCGACGGAATATATTCCGTCGCTAAAAATCCGTCGCAAAAAACGTCTTTTCTTGTAATGCAAGAAGCTCTAATATTATCAATAGGAACCGGATCAAGGTTTTCAGGATATTCTCAAGGCGATTCTAGTACTTCTTCAATGATCCTAAGGCAATTTTGGTCACTAGTTCAAAACTTTGTTTGCTAGTTAGAACGTTTGACCATTCACCGATACAACAGACTTTGTTACCGACTATGCTGGAGCTTTGTGTTGAGAAAAGTAATTCATCCAGCGACTATCATTACTCGGCTGATGCATAGCATGTGGTCTACACCTACCCCTAGCTACAATACACAAAAGCTTGCGCAAATTAAGGCCATAAATCTCCCAAAACCCAGTCTAAAATCATTCCAAAAAAGAAGAAAAAAGAAGAAGCTCCCCCAAGAACCGAACGCCAATCATGGTGTGTGTGGGGTGTGGGAGTGTAGTGTGTCCTTTAGCTTTGTGCATGCGCATGTAGCTGCTGATGATAACCACGTGCAGAGGTCACATGTAGTCGGCCCCCAAGATGACCCATGCCACGATCTCCTTTTCTACTGATTGGTCTCCATGGACATGTGCAGAGGCTCTACCAAATCTGCAGTGTCAATCACGAGGGTGGAAGGATGGATGGGTACCTCAACTTTTGAAAAACTGGGCAGCATTGGGCTGGGGTCCATGGAAAACCTAGATTCTCGAAAATCTCAATTATCTCGTCCACCCACACCGTCACTATGGACTCTCTCTCTTCTTCTTTCTTTTATTCTTCTTCTTCTTCTGTTTTGCTTTTCTTGGTTTTGGACCATGGTCAGCTTCAAGAAGAAATGCCTTGTGATATGAAAGATTTTCAGCAACATTCGACCTGGCTATGTTGTCTTCTGGGTTCACAATGCGACTCCAGAACAATATTTGGGAGAGGTCCTTTCATGCTGCCGGTTGCTAGCGGCTATCCATATAGATGTTTAGCCGTGGACAGTGACTGCGGCAGCAGGTGCACCGATGGCACGTGTTCACCTTCTACTCTAATTACTCTTTCTCGAATATTAGGTTATTTTAAGTCGTGTAGACAAAAAAACCTCTCAAAAAGTTTGAAATTACTAAAAAAGATATATTAAAATAGTCATTTTGCATGTTAAACTTATACAAATAAAAGAAAGTGATATTTGACCTCTGCATTCAACGCTAAATGTCTTGAAAGTGTCGTTGTATAGCCACTTTAGTGACAAAAGTAGAGCTCAAAGTATCAATTTCCAAGTTTTATCCTCCGATATTCGATCCCAAGCTTGAAAACAATTTGTGGCTCTGCCATCGCTTGTGGAATATTTCTCGATTTTCCTTGTATAATTCCGTGCCACACAAGTGCCCTGCGTAAATTGTTATCAATTGTTCCTGCCTGGAATAAAAAGATAAGACCACGTAAAATGGACTAAATAAGCTATGTGGTGTCATCATTATATGTGATGCCAAGGAAGTGGATTCGCAGTCGACATGGAGATACTACAAGGAATGCAGTCCGAGTCAAATGTCAAGTATGTTGATGTGGGACACAGCAAGGATGAAGTAAGGGCAAAGACTAGGAGTTTTCCAGACAGAGCCTGAGGGTGATAGTGTTGCAAAGGGCGATGACGCTGGGTGAGTACATGACGACAGTCACAGCCCGATGCTTCGGTCCAGAGCTAAGGTCCTACATGTTTTTCTCTCTCTAGAATTCTAGAGTGAGAAAGTGAGTTCTGAAAATGTTCAAGCTCCCCCCAAATGAATTCTCAAGACCCCTATTTATAGAGGTTGAGATGATAATGTCATCAAGTGACACGTGGCACTTCCCGACAGTGATACATCACCGAGGGGGTCCATAGGTGCCGGTGCACCATGGACTGTCGGATCGCGTATTCACCCGGCCTGCTCCTCACAACGTCGCTCGGCCTGTCTGGAAAGACTGGCTCCCACATCGCCGGTATGTCCAGAGAACCCCCTTGATTTATCCACCAATTCAAGCCCTTACAGAGTCCCACAGGCTTGGCAGCGGTGGGGAAGACCCGAGGCCTAACTACTAGGCGTGATGTCCTTCGAAGACCTGCTCTCGTCTCGGAGTGACCTAGGGTCGTAGTCCTTAGGGGTGCCAATGCAAGCCCTTATAGTCGGAGCACGTAGGCCAGTCACGCAGACACCTTGGCGGAGATAATGTCCCGGAGGAGTTGCTTATCCCGCAGGCTGAGGTAGCATCCCGGAGAAGCCATTTACCTGGCGGAAGGGGAGTCTTCGTGCTGGAGCACTTAGAGCTCCCTGGCAGAGATAGTGTCCTAAAGAGCAAGCCTATCCTTACGGGTGAGTCCTTGTGATGGAGCACTCGGAGCGCACCAAGGTAGTGTGGCGGAGGAGCCATCTACCTAACGGGCCGAGGTAGCCTCCCGGAGGAGCCTTCTACCTGGCGGAAGGAGAGTTGAAAAGCTCCCTGGAGGAGATAGTGTCCTGGAGGAGTCGCCTATCCCCGCAGGATGCTGCACACTCCGGGGAGTGGATCAAAGTATGTTCCATAACCAAGGCAAGGTGTACATGGTGTGATGAAAGGATGGACCAAAGCAAGGTGCGTGGTAGTCTGACAGAGAGCCAGGGGCGCGACTGTATAAAAAGCGCGGTGCTTGGGCACGGCGGAGTGTTGGAGAAGGCACGTGGGCACGGGCGACGGGCATCGCGGAGACAGCACGCCGGCGATGAGGGTTGCAGACTGGCTACTAGCGACAGGCGTTGCGAAAATGGAGTGCACGTGACGGGGGTTGCAAAGATTGTGCCCAGGCGACAAGCGTCGTGGAGGCGGCGTACAGGCACGGGCAACGTGTGTCGCGAAGACGGCGCACCAGAGCTAGCGACGGGCATTGCAGAGTTGGCGCCTGGGTAATGGGCGTCGCTAGACAGCGCGTAGACCTGGGCGACAGGGGTCGCAGAGTCAGCACCCCGGCGACGAGTGTCACAGAGTCGGCGCACGCGGACACAATGCATGGTCCCTTGAAGAGAAGTGAAGATGCTAAGGGGGGAGGCCAAAGGCCAACCCTTGGAAGAAGGCTAAAGCCCCCTCTTGGGGGAAGGCTGAGGCCGACCTCCTTGGGCAAGTGCCAAGACGCGCCGACGGGTGACTTGTGACTGTCAAAGCATGATGAGGCGTCCCACAAAAATGAATTTCTTAGTGACAAAGTAATGTATGAAAAAGAAAAAAGTGCACGTGACTTGAACATGCATGTTTTGACCGATTGGAAGCGTTAACTATTGACTGTTGCCTGTGCCGACGTGTAGGGCAAAATGAGACCCTCAGTGGACCTTTGGGTGCGATCAGAGTAGGTTAGGAACAATATGTTAAAACTTTCTCCAAGTTCTTCTTGAATCTTTAGCGGCAGATTATGGCCTTTCTTGATCAGTCGATAAGTTAAAGTGGAATTTAAAGTGGATTGTTCCTTTCTCAAGAACAATAAAATCAGGGCAACAACCAAGTTATATGTGGTGGTTCAAGTGTTAAATACTGCTAGTACATTTCAACTGCATCAAAGCAATTGCCACTTAATTAATATCCGGTGGGCATTAAAATTTTGTCACCTTTAAGTCCCTACGCTATCTCTGTATAAGTAAATATCCTACGCGTTTACAGCTACAATGCACCTTCACTTTAGCCATAAGTCAAGATCTGCAGTCTGAACTAAATTAAACAGTCAAACACAATCATTTTCCTACTTCTTTTGTATGTTTACAATCCAACAAACAAATGCTCCATTCCATATTAGCATGATGTCCAAAAGCATAGAAACATATTAGCTTTATGACGGTCTCCACTTCCCTCACCTGTGTTAGCTACGCAAAATGATCTGAATTATAGCAAAAAGATAATAAGTTAGAGTAACGACAGAGCCAGAATTATCAGGCGGCCAAAGTTCAAATACTAGTACAAAATTTCAAAAAATTAAGGCAGTCATTGTCTAATTTTACTCGTTCCAAGCGCTCACTGTCCAATTCATCGGATATTAATACGTGGTAACACTAATTTCCTCTTCCAAGAGTTGACCACCGTGTACAAATAGTACATCCGCTCCAAACGAGTTAACTTTTTTAAATGGACAGAAAGCAACACAAAAATGGCTGAAATGAGCAAAATATAGAATAACCCAAACATGTCGTTTATTATAATATATAATAACCGTCATTTCTTTGGTTCCAATTTTAGGACTGGCCTAACCTGCTTCATTATTGCTTCCAAGTGAGCTCTTTGCCTATAAAAGGCCACCAACACTTGGGAGTCGTTGATTTTGTTTAGCTTCTTGGTTACTTGGATGAAAGAAGAAGCAAAAAGGTTGGGGAAACTTCCCACGAACCCGAGTGGCGTGTATCACCGAGTTATTGTCCGAGGCTGCGGTTTGCACTGCTGATGTCTGGTTTCTTTTTTTTTTTTTTTTTTGTGAGCGCGCTAATCTGTATGATTTTCCTTTTTGTGATTTGCTTTGGGAATTTTACGACATGTTTGTGAGATTTGATTGAAAAAGAAAAGAAAGAATTGTTGTTAGGCGTTTGTCACAAACCATTAATCGCATACAGCAGACCCTTTACTCTTCGTTCCAAGCCTGTGAAAGTAACGGAGAATTAACTTCTCCTTGTGAGATTAATTGTTTTTTAATAGAACAGTAAATAGCTATTCAAATATTTGAATACCCATTTGTATTTCTATTGGCTTCCAACAGATGTTACGAAGCATATATTTTGACCTATTATACTTGTACTCGTTTGAAAAATATCTGCCTTTTAAGGGGATACGAATTTGGTAAACTTTATATTTGATCTGTTTAATATTCATCCAAACACGAGTATGTAAGCTTAAAGCCTTAAACTTTCTTGTGCCCGCCCTGCAAACACAAACATAGACATAATGGAGCATTTTAAAATATTGATTGGATTAGGCCTTGTTGCAGTTAGTTGTTTTTTTTTTTCTTGTTTTCTTGCTCTTTTTCTGATTCTAAATCAAGTTGCTGCTAAAAAAGAAATCATTTATCACTATCTTTTAGAACGCATAGTTATCCATAACAACATATGATATGCATAAAATAAGCATGCCCAGTTTCCAAATTTGACACGACCGTCAATCTTTTATTATTATTAGAGTAACATCTTTCCTTTTTTCATCACAAACGATATCAATATAATATTCAAATATATGATAGTGCTCAATATAAAGGCATATACCTCGGTCTTAGAAATCCATTTATCTTATGTGACAAACAAATGTTTTTATAATTAAATTCAAGGAAAAATAAAGAATAACTTACGTCAGAACCTCAGTCTATATGCCTAGGCCCATTGGAGGGCAACAAAAATATGTCTTGGAAGTTGGAAGCATAATAAGAGCACGAGGATCGTTTTGAAACAACTTTTGCAATTTTTTTTTTTATTGAACGGAAATTTCATTACTAATACAATAATTTATAATTAAAAGAGCACAAATTATCGTTTAGCGCTGCGAACAGAGTACAACAAAGTACAACGAAGAAAACACATGCATGAGTAACATGATTTTGGAAGAAAGCATTAAACATAAGTATTAGTACTAGTGTTGAATTTCGAAAATGCATATCAAATGATGACAGGATAGAGAAGATGCAAAGGGACATCAGTTTCAAGAAGCCGCACAAGATGACAGTTTATATTACTGTCACGGTTACCATCGGATCCAACTTTTGCAATTACGACGGTGATAGCATCATCCTCATGAATAATGATGTGCATATCTTTTGATGGGGTCGCAAAGCTAGAAAAATTATTACACAAAATTGCCATTTGCATGGATTATGGAGAAAAGTTTTTCTAAAGGCAGACAGACAAATACATCAGGTGCTCGGATTGTTGCTCTCTCTCTCTCTCTCTCTCTCTCTCACACACACACACACACAGAGACTGGCGTATAAATTTGAAGCAAAGAAGCCCTAACTCTACTGTCTTCAACCCATTTTACTCCCCATTTTATCTCCTGCCCAACTTGTGATATTTGGAGCCCAAAATGGCACTTTTCATCTCACTTGTGCTTGCTTTCTGCCTGCTCTTCACTGATTTTGCTATTGCAGCTGCTCCTCTCCCTCTTGAAGGTAAACCTCAAATCTAAACTTCCTTTAGCTTAGTTTTTAAGACTGTTTGTGGCATTACGATCTGAGGTCGGTTCTTGCTTGGACTTGTTCATCTTGCACACTCTTGATGTGGGTTTTGGTGCCAAACCTGCTTTAATGCGTTTTATAATATTTGGCTATTTGCTCCCCATAGAACAGTGAGATTTCTCTCTAGATTTTCCTGTAGCTTTTTGTGCTAATGTGGTGCATTGTGTCCATTTTCTTTTATGAATTTCTCGCGTGGGTGTGCGTGGGTGTGTGTGCGTGTGTCTGTGTGTCTGTGTGTGTGTGTGTGTGAGAGAGAGAGAGAGAGAGAGAGAGAGAGAGAGAGAGACCCTGAGATTTGAAGATTGTGAAGCTATCTGTATGTGCAATGAGCAATGCGTGTGTACTTGTGAGTTGTGAGAGATGAGATTTGATCTTATTATAGTCCATCACAGCTAGTGTTCGTACTATACTGAACCGTGTCCAAAGTTAAAATTATTCTGTGTCATTGAACTGTCAATCACCTTCATCTCCTGATAGAATTTTGTGTTCTCTCGCATTTCCGATTTTTTTCTCTGTTCTTGGTGTTCTGATCTGATCTGTTATGCCCATATTGAGGTTTACCGTTCCAGATTTGACCTCTGCGTGTATGTGTGCGCGCGCGCCCTGTTTGTGCCTGTTTCTTGTGGGTGGGTTGGTGGGTGTGGGTGCGGGTTCCTGCCTGCGTGGGTGCACCTAAGCATGGACGGAGCCAGATTTTTCACAAGGCAGGGAAAGTTTTTACAAGATTGTACTAGCATATTAACTGCTTCCAAACCTCTTTTGCTTAGACTCATTTTATAATGTTAAAAATTGGTAATAGCCACAAAAATTAACATTATAAATGCACTTCAATTTTTGTAAAAATCACCATCTTAAAACTAGCAAAAATCCTTCCGTCCCCAAATTAAGGGGGTCAAGTTCCCCCTTGTAAATACAGTAGCTCCGATCCTGCATCTGAGGTTTGATCTGTTTCGGAGTCAAAAGCAGCAGTATGCTGAAAGTTTGATTTACTTACCCTTTCCTCTGCTTCTTTCTTCAGGATTCCTTGCAAACGGCAACTTTGAAGAGAAACCAAAACCGAGTGACCTCAGAAAAACAGTGCTCAAGGGAAAATACTCGCTTCCCAAATGGGAAATCAATGGCTTGGTCGAGTACATTGCAGCCGGACCGCAACCTGGTGGGATGTACTTTGCTGTGGCCCACGGTGTGCACGCCGTTAGGCTGGGGAATGAGGCCTCAATCACTCAGACGATTCCGGTTAAACCAGGATCTCTTTATGCCCTGACATTTGGTGCTTCTAGAACTTGTGCACAAGAAGAGGTGTTGAGGGTTTCAGTGCCGCCTCAATCAGGAGACCTTCCTCTACAGACTCTGTATAGCAGCAATGGCGGTGATACATATGCTTATGGGTTCAAAGCAGTTTCTAATGCTACAAAGGTAACTTTCCACAATCCTGGGGTTCAAGAGAATCCTGCTTGTGGGCCACTTTTGGATGCAGTTGCAATAAAGGAGCTATTTCCTCCAAGACCAACTAGAGGTATTTTCTTAACTCATCCTTTGCTTGTTGCTTTTCTTTGAGTTGATGATTTATCTATTGATCTTTGGTTTCCCCTTCATACTTCATTTGGGTTATAAGGATTGGTGATTATTTTTCTAAGTTGTATGCAGTCAAAATTTATAAGCGAATGTTGCCGGTAGATCTAGGGATGGGGGTTTCGATGTTTAATTGTTCATCCATATTGTCCGATTAAATTTATAAGTGTTCAGGATTTCTTTGTTAGTCTGATCTGTTTTCTGACCTTACTCGTTAGTCCATAATCTATAGCTTCTACGCCTTGATCTAGACCACCCACTCCACTCCACTCCATGTTGTAATGCGTACATTGAATTGCAATGTGATTTTTCGTTCACATTGTGGCTTGTATACATTCCATGTAGAAGTTCATCTCTGTAATCCTTGATCTGAAACTGTTCCTCCAATCTTTACTAGTAGCCTGTAGCGCATACAATACCTCCAGTGGTATCACAGGCCATCTGTAAGTGTTACCGTGTAGTATTTGGTGCCTTATGTAAAGGATTTTTATGGTTGTGATCCATCCTTGTTAATTGTTTCTCGCAGTGAACTTGGTCAAGAATGGCGGTTTCGAGGAGGGTCCCCATCTATTGAGAAACTCTACTAATGGTGTCCTCCTCCCACCCAAACAGGAAGACGCTACATCACCTCTTCCTGGTTGGATGATTGAATCCCTTAAAGCCGTCAAATTCATAGATGCAAAACATTTCAACGTTCCCTTTGGACTTGCCGCAGTTGAATTAGTTGCAGGCAGAGAAAGTGCCATTGCACAAATCATCAGAACCGTTCCCAACAAGGTTTACAATCTCACATTTGTTGTGGGAGACGCAAAGAATGGCTGCCATGGATCCATGATGGTCGAAGCATTCGCTGCCAAGGAGACCCTAAAAGTTCCATTCAAATCCGAAGGCAAGGGAAAGTTCACGACCGCTAGTCTCAAGTTCAAATCAATCTCTGCCAGGACGAGACTAACTTTCTACAGCTCCTTCTATCACACCAGAGTCGACGACTTTGGATCCCTCTGTGGCCCTATTCTTGATCAAGTTAGGGTTCTGCCGGTGGTTTAGATGTGAATCTATGATTCCCAGACTACACGAGGAGCACGACTGAAGCTTAATCGTGGAGAGTTTCTTTAGGGTCATTTGCTCCTTGGAGTACAGACCGTTAGTGAGGCACATGTTCCTACTTTGTAGTGGCTTGAACTATTAGATACCTTCATCCCGTTTGTCGCGGGTTATTTTGGTCAGCTTACTGCTTATAGCTAGCTTAAGAAAAAGCTTAAAAAAATGAGTGTTTGCTGATAACTTTTTGAGCCATGAGCTTAAAATGGAAGTTAGGATTATTACGTGTGAAGCCATAAGGTTGAAAGCTGTTACAACGTTGTGATTCTTTATCTTATCTATGCTATTCTCGTGTTTAGCAAATATAACGAAAACTTTCCGAGGTGTGTTCATGTGTACTGCTAATTGCTAAACAAAAGTGATGGGAAGAGCAAATAATATTGCTCTGCACTTCAAATGCACGTCACACTAAAGCCATTTGAAAAATAGACTTGGTGCAGCATCGTGATTATATTATGTAACTGATATCTTTTCCAAAATGCAAGAAATGTTAGCCTTGTACAAGATAAATTTGTTATTTTCAAATCAATGAAATGCTATTATTGTACACTGTAATGAGTCCTTGTGCTTGGTTGATTCTTGAAAAATCTGGCCTTTCATTGGCTATCATCCAGAATACCTACGAGGCACTTCTCTAATAAGAATTCAAAGTTCACCCAAGCATGGTATTTATCTGTACAAGAGTTAAGGATCCCAAATCACAAAAAGTTAGATTTGAGTTTCACGGATTGCAGAAAGAAAGATTGGCCATTTCGAATTAATTTTGCAGGAACAGAACATATATTTACCAGCTAACTATAACAAGGCATAACTGAATTGCCAAAAAGTAAATCATACGAGTATTTGTCAGGCTCTTGAGTGCATTATAAGTGCTGAAGAAAGGTAGCATTGCATCAAAGGATACTGAATAAGGATGTAGAATCTTTTCCAACTGCCTTCATTAGCATATCAACACCTGAGAGAGGGATGTTGCCAAAGAAACTGATTATATCGGGGAAAAATCTATACCAACTCAAAGGTAGATAAGGTAAAAATATAACGAATAAAAATAACACTTCAGGGCTGTTGTAAGCGCGCAAGTGAAGAATATTCAGACGAAAAGCTTAACAATATGTTGATTAGTTCAGAAACACTAGCAGGACAAGCCCTGAATGGAACTTGTATTACTGCAGGGATTGGAACTCTCCACCATGCCATCTCTTGGTGTGGACTAGGCTCAGAACATGAGAAAACTGTTCTACCTAACGAGAAGCCGATACTAAAGAGAAAAAAAGTGAGACAGCGAAACTGTTTGGAGAAGTAAACAATGCTGTCAAATCTTGGTACAAGGAAAGCTTACCATTTTGAGTGATGCTTTTCTAGTAGTAAGATCTAATAAACCAATAATATATGAACTAAGCAACATGAAGTGACGATTACTTGAGTTCATCTTTGGTCTAATGTTGAAGGACAAAGCTTGATAATATCATGAAGAAACTACGAAACAAGTGAAAACTACTTATAAGGGCGAGTTAGGATTCAGAAGATAAACATGAAACTGAGTGTGATGCTGAGCACGCGCATAGCCTATGGCAGCCAACCTGTAATAAGAAGGTGAATGCTCTTCCATGAAGAACACCTAAAACAAACATAGGAATTTCACAAGCAAACAAGAGAAAAAAATAGACAAAAAAGGAAATGAGTAAAAAAGGCATATAGAGAGTTGCTTCCGCATTACTTCAGAACAGAAGTATTACCTCCTGGATGAAATTTCATGTATGGGGCTATATTGTAAACACGACCTTTTAGAACAGTCCACATTGCGGCTTCAGTCTGGTGTTGCTTAACTTCACTCAAAGATATAAGCCTCCTATTTGACTTTCCATTTAAGCCTACATAGTCCCATGATAATTCAGAAATAGATGAGCATTTAGTATCTGACTTCTCATACACGATGAGTTGGACAAACAATATGCAAAACATGATGATCACTGAAGCTATATCAATTTCTTCCTCTATTAAGTGGCCACCTCATTTAGTTTTTAGAAATATGACCAACTAGTCTGTAGGTAGTCCCAAAATAAAAAAACATACAAATCCTGTCTAGCTGACGTCGTCAATCAAGAACAAAATTACAGCCCCGCACAACATAGACAACAGAATTATGCAAAATATTAAAAGTCAATATTACAGCTAATTAAAATTAAAATTAAAAAAGAAATTACCAGTCAGTATATGGCCGGACTCGGGGCAGTATACGACAATAAATACCAAAAGATGCAAATTCTTTTCAACCCACAATCAAAATATTTGCAGATAATAAATCAAGGCAAATAAAGGCTAAACGCCTGGATCCAGCGATCTCTTCACAACATCAACGGTGACAATTCTTTTAAGATAAAAAGCGTTTCCTTAACAGCATGGCTTTATATTCTTTTTTTGTGCTATGTCATCCCTGAGAAACTTTAAAACCATGTTAAAACTGATCGGAAAAGATGAATTCAAATTTCAAACAAAGGAATCAATAACTAGTTTTGCGTCCACTTATGAAGGCTTTGCATTTTGACCTCTACATACAAGTGGACATAAGGGGGTTGGATATAGGATTCTAACCATTTGGATTTTCTATATTACATTTGTTTTCTTTCCAGGTGATCTGGGGCGGGGGAAATGGCATCTTGCTTGATAACTATATCAAGTTCGGAAATGAGTATGTTCTTTGGTTTTTGACTTGGTTGATTGGGCCTCAAACTAAAGGATTCGACTGGGTTAACCTACTCGTTAGCCAAAGTCAATAAACAGGCTTGGACTTAGATTTATAATCCTGTGTGGATTAGTTTGTAATGATGGGCTATGGTACTACATAAAATTGTGTTGAAAAGAAAGCAAGAACGACTGGTTCAGAGTTCAGCTCAGGTCAAAAAAAGGAAAAATCTGCAGGAGGAAAGTGGATAGGTAAAGGAAGATAGATCTGGTTCGACCTATTCTCATGAAACATATTGTTCTGTTCTGCTCTGTTCTGTTACAAACTAACAAAACCAACAGTATCAAACAAGGGACAGCAGCAATAATCACAAAACAGTCTCGCTTGGGCTGCTTTAATGGTAGTCTTTGCATTTTTCCTTTCACTCGTAGCCCCTGATAGTCATTGTACCTTTATCATCCTCGAGTTCCACCCCAAATCAGCAAGCCATCTAGGGGCCCAGGGCCGTCCCCCAACACACTAAACAACCTAAAATCCCTCCTACCCAACCGCAACCGCAAAAACCCGTATATAGAATTTGGACTCCTTTCTTGCTCAGTTTGATGAAAGAGAAAACAGGCATCACCAACAATATCTAATATACCAAAAGTATTACATTCATAAAGTAGTGATTCTACTACTGGTTATTTAAACCTGCTATCGACGTTAAGGATGATCTAGGGTTGAGCACTATGGGGGTCACAAATATCATAGAATGCATAAGCCTCAATAATTATAGGTTTATCAGGCTTTGAGCTAAAAGCTTTATCTTTAGAAAAAAAAAAGTGCTGAACTTCAAGACATAGAATAGCTGAGCTAGTTTTTAAGTCCAAAAGGAAGGTCGTATGAAAGAAAAAGAACAGGACAAATCAGTTGGAAATCTGATGCACAAATTACCCAGAGATCTTACCACCATGTCGCCAAACAAACAAAAAGTACATTACTGCTTACTTTTGTTGTTGAGAGTAAACTCATACGGTATCTCCTGTTTTGTTCTACACAATTGAATCATACATTCAACAACGCCTTATCTAACATCATTGCATCAAAGGTGAGCTTTCTTTTGAGAACACCATAAAGATAAAACAGAGGTCATTTGCAATCACATTTTTGTTATCTTTCACTAGTTTTCTCAGCAATCAGATCACGGGGACGACAAACTGAGATGCAATTCATATTCACTAGGTGGTGAGTACCTGCCAGGTCTGGATGAGTTCGGGTAAGTTTAAACCAGTCCATTTGGCTATAACCCTTCTCAAAGGGAACCTTCACTCGAGGTGCAGGCTTCCTGGCAGATGTCCTATTTCCCTCTGAAGCCTTAACTGAATTTCCAGCATCTTCTGAAATTGCTGGCTTGGAAAGGTCACTTGGTTGTTTTGTAGGTGCCACATCAATAACATCAAATGTCAACGAACCAACTGTTTTCTGGTTCTCTGATGTACCATGGCTGGGCAGCTTATCATTCCAGACAATACCGCTCCTATGATCACCACCAGATCCTTTTGTGGAGTCATCTTCTATATTGATACGGCTAACATCTGGAACAACGTTATGTGTCTCAATACCATCTTGGTAGATGGGAACACCAACCTAGCAGCAAAATTAGTCTGAATTCACTAAAAGTAAGTGGCAACCCACAGGCTTACCACCGAGCAGATCAAGAAGGTATGTGTATGCAGTAAACTCACCTGACAAAATGTGAAATCCTCGTCATTATCCATCTCACACTAGTGCAACCAACAGAGTGGTCGAGCAATCTTGATCCCTGAATTAATCATGTCAAATTTGAAAAACTAATCAAGTAAATCAGCAGCTTTAAGAACAAGAGAAGCTCATACCTAAAGCATCAACAACACTTGTCTTACACATGCACTGATGTTGGACTTCTGAAGTACATGTTACTACTTTCCTTTCAAGAAATCTACCATATGGTTATTATTCTTTTCGATGCAGTCAATAGCGAGGCCACAAATTTCTTATAATAGGCAAAAATTATTAGTACAAACTTTTACCCCCAGTCCCTTAGAAGTCAAACTCTCATGCAAAATTTTCTTACTTTCATGTTTGTGTAACTAAAGTAGCTATAAGAAGAATTACCTAGTTCGACTGCTCCATTTTCTATCGGCATACATTCAAATGGAAAGGTCTTTCTCAACATTTCGACAACATATCCAATTAACTATTATACATTAATATTCAAGGACTGCTAAAATTTTTCAATTAATATTATTAGATCATGATAGAGCCTAAAGAGCTAAGTAGCACGGACACGGACACGGACACCGCGTCCAACACCGACACCGACCAGGACACCGCAATTTCCAAAAAACCAAATTTTGGACACCGCAGGACACAGCTGAATTTTTTATATATTTTTATCATGTCTGTAGATATATGTAGTCATTAAATATCAAATACATTCTACATCTAAAATAGGAAACAATAATCAATAACCACAAAACAAGCAACTCAAATAAAAATCATATTTAAGATTTAAATGCAATATAGTACAAAAAAAACATGCTACATAACATAACAAAGTACTTCACTACTCAACTCTTACTAAGCCATGCAAACAGGTAACAGAACACAGGGAAAGCGCCCTCTTCTTCACCGCCCAAACAGAAACAGAAACAGGAAACAGAAACAGGGAACTCTTACAACGTCACACAACTATTATCTTTTCCTTCGACCAAGGGCTCAATCTACATCAATAGTGTCATCTTCGAATGTAGCGAAATGAGAGAGATATGAGAGAGAAAGAAGGAGACCTCGGGAAAGAAGGAAAAAAGAAATAGATGAGAGAGAAAGACGAAGGTACCTGTTGCTGGAATCCGGCGACGGTGGCGAGATACAAAGACGAGATCCTCCGGCGACCAGTTTGGGTGAATCGTCTGCTTCGTTCTCTTCCCTTGACGCCGTAAGAAGAAGACTCAGAAGACAATGGTAACGGGTCGATCTAATTGGCTTCCTGAAAGTTTATTTCTAAAAGAGCTCCAAAATTGTGAAAACCCCCCTAAACAAGTTTAAAATTTTGTACTTTGGCCCTATATGTTTCGACACTTCTTCGTACGGTGGCATGAAGTATCAGAGACAAACGCTTACGGGACGATGAATATGCAAGATTTCTATAATATTTATTAACTCTCTAGACACGTATCTTGTACATAAAAGATAATACTAGAGACTTAGAAGAGAAATCTAGAAAGGTAGGGAGACTTGTAAATACGTAGATATTTATATACCGGAATGTAGACTGTAGGACAAAATATATTTTCATCGTCGTCTGCTGAGGAGGTGTAGTAGTATTAATAGTTAAGGCTTCACTTGACCAAGCCATAAAGTGATCCACGTACTGTAGCATTCTCCAAGCAATATAATGAATATCATTCTCCCAAACTCTCGTTTTTCATTGTTCATTTACTCCTAACATCGCCCAACTTGATGAATAGGTTGACCGCAAGCGGAGGCTTGATTTAGTTAGGTGTCGCACAGTCGACTTAGAGAAGGTTTCAGTGCCGTGACAGGTAGTATTCCGAAATTAAAAAGAAAAAAGAAAATTGGACGAGAGGTGTCCGATACATGTCCGGAGGTGTCGGGAGAATCGGTAGGTGTCGAACACCATACCTCGCCCCATATGCCGTATGGGTGGTTCCTAGCTAAAGAGGGACCCATCATGTAGTAACAAGGCATACTTCATCTAATTTAAGCACTATTATAATCAACAAAAACTTCAAGATGTATGGTGGGTGATCGCCCTACATTTTGCAACTCAATTTGGCCAGCTAAGTAGCTTCCCCATTAACCAACAGACTGAAATTTTTTGCTTATCACAGTCTAGGGGTGTACATAAAAAAGCCCAATTCTTCCAATAATACGAGGTTTCTTAATTGGTAGAATACTGAAACTACATGATTCTTGGATACCAAGAACAGGTGTTTTCCGTTTTTTTTCGGCTGTGAGATAAATTGAAGCGTAACAAGAATTAAAGAGTAGTTTATCTTTACCTGACAATGATGGCGGTAAAATCTGGTTTTAGAACATGCGTTTCTGCTCTCTTTGCCAATCGCAAATTCGTTTGTCAGACAAACTATTCGGTTGGTTGTATATAAGACGCTGCCTACATATTGTTATGTTCTTCTAGTTTATGGACCGGTAATC
The DNA here is from genome assembly GCA_033070095.1 of Escallonia herrerae. NCBI lineage: Eukaryota > Viridiplantae > Streptophyta > Magnoliopsida > Escalloniales > Escalloniaceae > Escallonia > Escallonia herrerae. The sequence goes on along the minus strand of JAVXUP010001446.1, from coordinate 100,267 downwards.
GGTAAAAAGTTGTTTAGGGGACAAGCACGTTAACGCTTTAGCGACAAAAAATAAATTTACATTAGAGATAAACGTTAATTCTTTAACGACAAAAAGGTATATCAACAAGCATGTAAAACTTTACAAACGAATAATTTATAAACCAATTGTTAATTTGAAGTTAGAACAATTGGTCCTTTGTCAATTTGGCCTCTTTAACTCTTCAAATTTTTGCCTACCTTTTTAACAAAAAATTAAGTGCACCACCGTGAGTTGCATCTTCCCCTGACATTTACATTATTGAATATCGCGACCTTTCTACCGGTGGTCGATGGAGGTGAAGAGCAGCCAAGTTAATAGTAGTTGGGTAGAAAAAAATATTACACTGACAGTTATTTTGGCAAAATCGTGTTTGTTTTGAGGACCATTTTTATGGGCTTTCTTGAAATTTGTTTCGATTTGAAAAATACGGGCAGAAATTATTTTTATATCATCAGATTGAATACTACTAACTAACTAATTAACCGGCCAAGATATAGGTCCACTGAACTTTCATATGCAAGGCAAAGAGATAGTTGCATGTAGAGGTGTCAATAGGTCGGGCTTGGACCGGCGCAGCTCGGCGGGCCCTTCAGACCTGGCAGGGAAACGGGCCAGTCAGGCCTTGGGTAGTGGGAAACTGGACCGGGCCAACTGGAGGTTATTAGGCCCTGTCCAAGTCCAAGCCTTAGACCAAAAATTTAGGGCAGGGCTTGGGCCAGCCTAAATAATTTTTTTTTAAAATTTTTTTATTCATTTTTTATTTTGCACATAAAATTAAAATTAAGATAAATTTATTCATAGGCCCTCCTCCTTTTATCCGGGCTTGGGACCAAATGCTTGTAAACAAGCAAGCGAAGTTACTTTATATATATATATATATATATATATATATATATATATATATGATTAATTTTCTAAAAAAAGTGAGAAAAAATCTATTTTGCTTATAAATAGTTATATTCTCATGTGCACTGTTAACTTTAAATACATTTAATTTATTTGAAAATAATTCACGGCAAAAATGTAAACTATATTTTGAGAAATAATTTATTTTAAAAAGATTGAGAAAATACAAAAGAAAAGGAAATTGCCTAATCATCTGGAAGATCTTTAACGCTCAAATTGTTGCTCTGTCTATCGTCAAGTAGTCTATCTTGTATTCGGTATTTTGTATCAAGATAATCTTTCCAGCATATACATAACTCGAGTGATAAGGGATTAAGATGACTCCTCCTATCATTAAACACCCTTCCACTCGTTGAAAATGCTGACTTTGAAGCAACTATGGAGGCTTGCTTCGGTAGTGCATTCTGGACAATTTGGAATTAAGTTTTGAAATTTTTTGTATTTTGTTTCCAAAAAGTTAACAAATCAAAATTCATCTGCTCATCCATTTGTAATGAAGAATAATAATCAGTATTTGCATTTAAACCAATTTCATTAAAAGAGGAAAAAAAGATGAACCTGTAGAACTAGAAATACCTTCCCCTGATGTTTGTTTTGCCACTAGATGTTCAAGACTCTTACGATATGACCCTTAATATATTTGACCCTCAAGGATATAGCTCGCTAGCGCATGTCAGCTGAATTTCGATATAAGTTATAAAGATCTTCGAATGACTTACTGACTTTTTTTGTAAGCTTGGTTGTGGCGGCTTCCGTGTAGCACATTTGTTTAGATATTTCTACTATTGAGATATCCGCGCCATGCAACTTTAACATATGGGATTCAAACAAGTGGCGACAACAAAAAGAAGATGTAATTCTGCCCATTATTTATTAAACTTAATGTCCATGTTCTACTATATATCTCCATTTCACTAAAATATTAGTAATTTTTAGAATTTCTACTATATCAAAGGACGTGAGATAGTACGTACCAGGCAATAGAATGATAGACGTGTAAAATACCTCAAATAATTTAACTAGGTGTGCAGCCATCTACCATTCGTGTGACTTGACAAGCCTTGTAGGAGCATCGTTAGTAGACAGTGAATATACACTTCTTTGTATACCATAACATGTAAAAGCATTTGATATGTGGAGTTCCACCTATGCACAACATCTATAGTGGTCTACTACGTGACAAACTATATTGAACACACAAAGTTTTAAATTGTTGTATTCTTGACCCGAACAGTAAATATACGTGGCCATAGCTCTCATTTTGTGAAAAATATCTCCTACAGCAGCTAAACTATCTTGGACAATTAAATTAATTATACAATAAACACATGAAATATGAAATAGTTTACCATCAAGTATAGGTTTAACGTTCGTCTTTAAAACTTCAACGGTAGCTATATTGTAAGAAACATTATGAAAACTGATACTCATAATATTGTCCTTTATTTTAAACGTGTTACATACTTGGACTATAATATTAGCAATGAAATAGCATCATGCGGATAGGGAAAGAGTTCAAACCTGATGATTCTCTTATTCATAAGCCAATTAGAATCAATCCAATAGGCCGTCACACAAGCATAACATACTAGAGTAAAAGAAGATTTTTAAACATCACAAGTAAGATTAATTCTACCATCAAATTTATCAAAATAATCAATCAAACGTCCTTTAGCAGCATTATACTGTCTAAGTACATCAGATCTAGATGTGTTTCTATGAACCTTTTTATACAAAGGTTGCACGTAAATTTTCATATATCTAGAGTACTTATCATTATCAGCAAAATTAAAAGCTTGTTCACCGTGAATAGTAAATTTAGCAAGACCAACTCGTTGGTCTAGTTGATTCTAAATAAATAAGTTATCATCAAAAGATAATTGTGTTTGGTTAGAACAAATATCGCCTTGATTAGGTGCACATGTTGGATAATGCCTATTAAGATATCCATTACTACTATCACACGAAAACAATTTTTCACAATACTTATTTGAGCTTTTCGAATGCCATCAAATATAATACCGTCAAAATGATTCCAACGCTGAGGTTTTTTTTCTTCTCCCTTTGAGACATCTGCCGGACTAGAGGCTGGATTGGTCGGTCCTTCATCATGATGACCGCTCATTACTATAAAATTTTGCTCTAGAGTAATAATATGGCCAATCGAACTTCGTCCTTGACTAAAATGTTGGGTATCTTGTGAACGTATATATTCAAAATCTTGAATGTTTTGGTTAAACTGAAAGTTATTTTTTGGTATCTATACCCATTAGTGGTGAATCTTGAAATTCTCGTGCTTGTGGTGGTGGTGGACGTTTTTGACTACATGACCTAAATAATCTTAACATATTTGACACAAAATTGTTTAACAAGAATGAAAAATAAAACTGGTAAGAGTAATTAAATGGAAAAAGAATAAAAGTACTAATTAATTAAATAATACTTGTAATTAAAAACTAGAGAGGGTTAGTACTTAGTAACAAATAAGAAGGGTAGGAAAGCTTGTAGACTTTAGATAAGAAAGAGTGAGAAGATTAGTGTGAAAAATATGAAGAGGAGAGGGTGAATTTATAAAATTTTCAAAGTTCACAAGAGACCAAAATACCCTTAAAAACTAGATTTTCCAGAATAATTCGGCCTGGCCCTTGGCCCTATGGACCAGGGCCATCGCTGTTCTCCATGAGGCTCGGCTGGGTCAGGCTGGCTCTTTGGCTGCACAGTCCTTTTGACATCTCTAGTTGCATGTGCATATCATGAGAAATTATATTATTATCTTATTTTAGTTTTGGTCGTTGAAGATGATTCTGATAGTTTATTGTCTCTCCTCGTATCAACAAATTAACTAGGTAAATCAACCCTAAAGATAAGTCCAAATGCAAAGAGTTTGCATGATGTTTGAAAGCAGTTTTAACTCCCAATTAGAGGTCTATTAAGGAAAAATTTTGGGGATCCAACTTGATGGATCTACTAACCGTCGAGGAAGTTCTGCACCTGACCCATAAGCTATGTTTGGCGGCGGATAAGACCGGACAAGTTATACCGTCGAATAAGACCGGATAAGTAAGAAATTCTATCCAGCGTTTGGACAAAGTCCGGATTATAAGTTGGATAAGCAATTTACAAAAGTAATATATATATATATATATATATATATATATATATATATATATATATATATATAGTTGTCGGCAGAGTAGACTCGGGCCACTGCACTTCTGACCAAAATACCGGCAAAGATTCCAGCAATTGCCAGCAACTTTTCTAGTGACCGTCGGCCAATGTTCGTGCCATTGAAGGCCACTTTGGCAAAGGGTCACCCAGCACCAAATTAAAGCCGATCTACACTTTCACGGTTGGGTAGGGATAGTTCTACAACACCGACTCCACATCTGACAGGCTATTGGTGCCGCAATCAAGGGTTCCGGCGGAGGATATCTCATCAAATCAGCAGCTGTTGGATACCGTTGTTGGATGCCTGCCCGGCAGCCATGATTATCGCCGGGTGAGATTTTGCAGCGAGCCCTAACCTCGTTATCTCTAATTGGAGGATATCTCGCCACATGAGACCACTGATCCAAACAAAAGTACTCGATTATTGTACAATTAATTATACCGGAGCAACCACCAAATTCATAGTGAAGGGCTCGTCGGCGAAGAGGGTCTCGAAGGGGGATGATGAAGGTGGTGGACGGAGAAGACGGCTGAGAAGCCGTGAGGCCAGCGGATTTCAAGCCGTGACGGAGCGTGGGAGGTTGCTGCCGGTGGTAGGTGGAACATGAAGAGGCGCTTCGGCAGCTGCGGCAATGGTGTTGAAGGGAAAGAGGAAGAAAACTGGGTGGGTCCCATTCATTTTGGTCCAAACCCATCAGGATTAATTTTGTACCACCCCCTCCGGGTAAAGAATTACCCCAATCCAGTGGGATAAAACAAGTCCCAAGGATACCTCATCTGAGGGCTAAGTGGCCAACCAAATGCCAGATAGGACTTTTTTTTTTTATCTTATCCCGATCTTTATCCTTATCACTAAACACACCCATAGGGTACAAGATTGATGTAGTATGTGGATGGGTTTGCAAAAAAGTAAGGCTATCACGGACAACTTTGAAACCAATAAAATAACCCTAGAGGGGGGGGGGTGAATAGGATTTTAAGACTACTTTAAAAATTAACAAACAACAAACCTCAATCTCAATAACTCAAATAAGCAAACAACCAATCTCAACACAAATGTAAGACGATAATGTAAAGAGAGAAGGGTTTAGAGATACTTGACAAGGAGAATTAAATGGTTCGGCTTGATATACCCACAAGCCTACGTCCACCCCTTCAAGGAAGTCCCTTGAAAGGCCCTTGAATCCACTAGTATGATCTTCCTTACGGGTCAAGATCGAACCTCTTACAATCCCTTGATGCTATGCCCACATCAAGAACAAGCTTTGACAAACCCAAACCTCCAAAGCTTGACAACCCCAAGCTTTGATACAAGAACCTTTCAATGAAGAAATGTGTACAAGATTTCACTCTCAAGAAGTAGATGAGTACAAGTTTAAGCACTAGAACAAGAGAGATATGAGAGAATTGATGACTTGATGTATGCTCACTCTCAATCAAAGAAATGCTCACAAAGATGCTCTCTTTAATGATGTAAAATCATGAAGATGAAGAGAGAAAAGTTTAATCTATGAGCCTTGATGTTTCTCTAATGAATGGAGGCTTAGAATGTGGTTTCCATGGTGTATGATGAAGCCCCAAATCATTTATATAGAGAGCAAATGAAATATAGCCGTTAGAGGCAAAATATGGGCAAAACTGCCATTGCAGTCGACTGTATTCCTAATGCAGTCGACTGTAATCCCTCGAAAATAGCCGTTGGAGTTTTGTCCTCGAAAATAGCCGTTGGAACTGAATTTTGACCAATGCAGTCGACTGCATTGGAATGCAGTCGACTGGATTCAAATACAGTCGACTGTATTACCCTACTGCCTATCAGCTGCCTCACGGAACCCCCTTTCCTATTTTGGGCATAACTTTCTCTAGAAAAATCGGATTGAGGTACCGTTTTTTGCGTTGGAAAGCTAATGAAAAGTTTTATCAAAATATGAAAAGATTAGCACCAAAATAGTTTTTGAGAAAATCTGAGTGAGCTCCAAAGTTCACTCATTTTCAAGAACCACACTTGTGTGAAAGGTTATGAACTCGCATGCAATGCACAAGGTGTCCTAAGGTCTTTTTAGGTCATAGTCATCAATCCAAGCATCAAACCAAGACTAGTTACATAATAGTAAAGATCAATTATAATCGATAGTAACTTAGCCGATGCATTCTTTGTTGCTCTTCGACATAAGACTTGATGAAGCTTCCATAGTATGTCCACTATAACTTTAAGCTTCTTTGGCTTCAATCCATCTATCCAACTTCTCAAATGTGTCTTCATGAGTGTCATGTATATATCTACTAAGAATCCACTCAAAACACACATTAGAACATAATCAATGTGTAGTTATCATCAAAACAAGATGTAAGCCTAGGTTATCCAACCATAGGGCTAACAATCTCCCCCTTTTTGATGATGACAAACATTGATTCTATATAAGGTAAGATGTATCATATGATAGTCAATTAAGCACAACAATCTCACTTAGAATATTCAATCATCTCTAGTATATTCAAGACATGTCAATTTATCTCGTATAGCAATTAAGCTCATAGCTAGCTTCCCCTAGCTAAAAGAAGATATGCTCGTCCTCTAATGTTCTCTCAAAACACACGATCACATAGCATATAGAATCAAGATTATTTCTCCCCCTTTGTCATCAACAAAAAGACAAGGGTGTGCATGTGTGAAAAGATAGTTATAAGCATGATAATGGCGTGAGGTGCATATAACTCATGAACTCATACAGATGACATCAAGAGTTCCTTCATGATCCAAAGAAAGATATATAATGGAGCTTAATAATCTCTTCTACTACATGCATTTTTCAAGAGTAATAAGATAGAATGTGATTCAAGCATGTAAGCTTCCTCTATCAAGTTTGCATACACCATCCTAATGTATGCTCCCCCTCAATCAATGCACACCAATAATATCCAACAAACACAACTGAATGTCTAACCGAGTCAGATTCCCTTTTCGGCATTACCAAAAGGGGTGTGTGTATGAATGGCATTGTGAAGCATTAAGATGACATAATTTCAACATGAAATTTTCACAAAGCGAATAATGGTCATCAACAATCAATATTTCCAATATAAGTGCAAGAGGACCATTCATCGGCAAGGTTCACATTAATTCTCAACAAGCAAGCTATTTATAGATTTGTCAATTTAAGCATACTTGATAACATATAAGTTTAGCACATAGCACAATGTTGAGAAGATCATTAAGTTTTACCCTATTGGTGAATTACCAAGGAATTGAGCTCATGAGTGATCATTCTTGAAGTCTATTTTCTTGACAAGCTTTGAGGCTCTCCTCATTTGAAGTAGCATGTCCAATCTTGGAATGCTTACTCCCCCTTAAGATTTAGCTTGTTGCTCCTCCTTCTCAAAATTTTCTTGGAGCCTTCTCCTTGTTGCTATTTGCCTTTGCTTTGAACAACCTACAATCATAATTTAGGTCTAACTTTTGGTACCCACATTTTCTTGGGTCCATAAGTGTTAGTCTTAGCAACATTAATAAACTCTTTAACAACCCACATTTTCTTTCTACCTCTAACATAGACAATTTTATAAGGACAATAATTAGTTGTATGTCCTTTCTTGTTGCACCAACCACAATGTGTAAATGGTGTGCAATAGTTCTTTGGTTGTCTTGTATGAACATTTAATCTAGCTTGTTGTTTAAAAACTTTAGGAGACAAGGTGAAGGGATCTAATCTAACACCGCCTTTGTTAAGACCAACTTTTTGGTGTCCAAGCATGACATCCAAGTTGTTTTTACCATCAACAAATTTTTCAAGACATCTTTTCAAATCACAAATCTCAAGCTTTAAAATTTCATTTTGTTTTTCTAAAATTGAAGTATTACAAGAGATTTGTTTTGTGCTAGGAATGCTCACAATCAATTCAACCAAATCATTATTCACATGCTCTACATATAAATGGCTAGATATGCATTCATTCTTGGCATGCAACTCATTATTTTCACTTTTTAAGTCATCTAGCTCTTTTGAAATCGCACGCACTTGTTTTTTCAAAGCACAATTTTTCTTGGCTAATTTCATGGATTCTTCATATAAAAGAGCGTAAGCATCATAAATTTCATCATTGGAAAAATTGCTATCACTATCACTATATGAAGAATTTACCTCGTCTTCTTTTTGAGCCATGAAGCATAGATTTAAATCTCTATCGTCGAAATCACCACTTTCATCTCCACTTGAGTCATTATCGCTCCAAATAATGGCTTTAATTGATGTCTTTATGGAGTGCTTCTTTCTTGCCTCGTTCTTCTTCTTATTCTCCCTTGAGGTACTCTCCATACTTGACTCATTCTTGCTCTTGTGCAAGTTTCCATCTTTCTTCATTTTGAGATACTCATTAAATTCCTTTGCAAGTATATCAATCTCTTTGTTATTCAAGTCTTTCTCCTCCGCACATGAAGATTGATCCGTTGTTGATGAAGCTTTAAGAGCAATGCACTTCTTCTTCTTCTTTGGAACTTTTTGCCCGGATGATTCGAGTTGCATTTCATAGGTCATCAAGGAGCAAATTAATTCATCCAACGGAAAAGTATTGAGATCCTTTGATTCTTGAAGTGCGGTGATTTTTGTATCCCATTCTCTAGGTAATGACCTAATTACCTTTCTCACAAGATCACCGTTAGAGAAATCTTTTCCTAATTGCTTCAAAGTATTAACAATTTTAGTGAAACGAAAATTCATTTCCATAATAGATTCATCAGAAAACATTTGAAACAATTCATATTCTCTATGCCATAAATTCATCTTTGAATCTCTTAGAAGAGAAGTCCCTTCATGAGTGACTTGAAGTGTATCCCACATACTCTTAGCCGAATCACACATAATAACTCGATTGAGTTCATTTGTGTTTAGAGCACAAACAAGACAATTCTTAGCTCTAGAATTCATGCAAAGCATATTTCTATCATAGTCATTAAATTCGGATTTCTCCTTTGGCACAAGCTTATTCCTAATCCTCTTGGTTGGAACATAAGGGCCATCTTCAACAATTCCCCACATTTCATAATCTAAAGATTCTAAAAATACTCGCATCTTAATTTTCCATATACTATATGAAGACCCATCAAAAAGTGGAGGTCTAGTAGTAGAACTCCCCTCAAGACTAGGAAACCCCATGATCTTTTAACTCTCTAGGTGTTAACCAAAAAATCAAGAGCCGAGGCTCTGATACCACTTGAAACCAATAAAATAACCCTAGAGGGGGGGGTGAATAGGATTTTAAGACTACTTTAAAAATTAACAAACAACAAACCTCAATCTCAATAACTCAAATAAGCAAACAACCAATCTCAACACAAATGTAAGACGATAATGTAAAGAGAGAAGGGTTTAGAGATACTTGACAAGGAGAATTAAATGGTTCGGCTTGATATACCCACAAGCCTACGTCCACCCCTTCAAGGAAGTCCCTTGAAAGGCCCTTGAATCCACTAGTATGATCTTCCTTACGGGTCAAGATCGAACCTCTTACAATCCCTTGATGCTATGCCCACATCAAGAACAAGCTTTGACAAACCCAAACCTCCAAAGCTTGACAACCCCAAGCTTTGATACAAGAACCTTTCAATGAAGAAATGTGTACAAGATTTCACTCTCAAGAAGTAGATGAGTACAAGTTTAAGCACTAGAACAAGAGAGATATGAGAGAATTGATGACTTGATGTATGCTCACTCTCAATCAAAGAAATGCTCACAAAGATGCTCTCTTTAATGATGTAAAATCATGAAGATGAAGAGAGAAAAGTTTAATCTATGAGCCTTGATGTTTCTCTAATGAATGGAGGCTTAGAATGTGGTTTCCATGGTGTATGATGAAGCCCCAAATCATTTATATAGAGAGCAAATGAAATATAGCCGTTAGAGGCAAAATATGGGCAAAACTGCCATTGCAGTCGACTGTATTCCTAATGCAGTCGACTGTAATCCCTCGAAAATAGCCGTTGGAGTTTTGTCCTCGAAAATAGCCGTTGGAACTGAATTTTGACCAATGCAGTCGACTGCATTGGAATGCAGTCGACTGGATTCAAATACAGTCGACTGTATTACCCTACTGCCTATCAGCCTGCCCCACGGAACCCCTATTTTGGGCATAACTTTCTCTAGAAAAATCGGATTGAGGTGCCGTTTTTTGCGTTGGAAAGCTAATGAATGTTTTATCAAAATATGAAAAGATTAGCACCAAAATAGTTTTTGAGAAAATCTGAGTGAGCTCCAAAGTTCACTCATTTCGAGAACCACACTTGTGTGAAAGGTTATGAACTCGCATGCAATGCACAAGGTGTCCTAAGGTCTTTTTAGGTCATAGTCATCAATCCAAGCATCAAACCAAGACTAGTTACATAATAGTAAAGATCAATTATAATCGATAGTAACTTAGCCGATGCGTCCTTTGTTGCTCTTCGACATAAGACTTGATGAAGCTTCCATAGTATGTCCACTATAACTTTAAGCTTTTATGGCTTCAATCCATCTATCCAACTTCTCAAATGTGTCTTCATGAGTGTCATGTATATATCTACTAAGAATCCACTCAAAACACACATTAGAACATAATCAATGTGTAGTTATCATCAAAACAAGATGTAAGCCTAGGTTATCCAACCATAGGGCTAACAAACTTATTCAGTTTTGTCCTCTCTCCTTATTACCTCACCATGTTATGGTGCACAATTTCCCTTTCTGATTGTGCAAACAAATTGAACAAAATATGGCCCAATTTTGGGAGTTAGGTGAAATAACACACCGTTCAATCCTGTGGGGTGTCATGGCATACTCTTATCTCCCTGTATATATATATATATATATATATATATATATATATATATATATATATATATATATATATATATATAGGTTCCGGGACACGAGTTCCGTTAATAAGTCGTTGCTGGCTAAAAAGAGACTGGATTTGGTTTGGTCATTCGGCCTTGTAACCAGGGTCTTTATGGCTGCTAGTACACGAGTGTCCTTCCTTAATGCACGTTCGGCTCAGAACTTCTCCTTGGGTTTGTCATAGCATCCTAGGGGGGTAGCAAATCTTAAAGCAAGGCTTGAGATGACAAGTTGGGGATGGTCGTTCTATTTTTATATGGAAGGATTCGTGGCTTCTGAAGGTGTCCCCAACCGAGATAGATGTGTTAAAAACCGTGGCCAGTGAACACCAATGTGAATCAGACCTTCTCACCCCAGACACTTACCCTTGTGATCCTGCTTTGGTGCTTCAGATCTTTTGGCACTATCCCTTCTAGATTTGGATTACCAAATTGTCCTGACTGTGCTACATGCAAAATGGGCTCTTCTCAATCGCTTAGACCTTCAAGTTTATTTAGTCAGCTTTCTTGGAGAGTCATCTTGTACCTGGTGCTGCACCAGGTACAAGATGTGGAATATGTAATTCACGTCTTCTTTCTACCAAGCAACCTGTGCACTATTTGGAAAAGGGAGAAGAAGAACCAAAGCAAGCCCAACAGATGAAACAGAAGGCGGAAGAGTATTGCCATTACTGGCATTTAGTCTTGAAGTGCCTTTAACTATGAGCTACATCATGACAAGGAAGAGCTTATTATTGTCCATATAGTGACAAATGAGATCGCTAAAATGTTTACTAGCCATTAAGTAATTATGCTAGAAAATACGTTTGAAAAATTGACACTAAATATGTCTATAGCTTCAAAAGATTGGCCTTTAGCGACAAATGACCCCTTTTTTGTTTAGATATCTTTCTATAGCTTTACAGTTATTTTTGTATCTATTTAAAGATTGACGTTATATATGTCTTTAGCTTTTAAAAACTGGCGTTGAATTAGTGACAGATGACTCCTTTTTGTTGCCATATCCCTCAATAACTTTACAATTATGTTTGTATCCATTTTCTTATTGGTTATGCCTGGAAAATATTCTGAATTTTTTTATTGATCATCACAACTTTTATCATTACTGTTCAAAGACACTAAAACATCATATGCCATAACATCATATGAAATTTATTTAGTTGTAATTATTTACTTTTTTTAATTACATTATAAAGGGTGACTATAGATATTTAGTGACGACATTACTATTCAGAGACATCATAATGTCATATGACACTCCAAGTTAATTAAGGATAAAAGCGCTTCTATGCAACACAATGATTTTTTGTTTTATTTCTTGTGTATTTAGTTTATACATTGGTGCTTTGCTCCTGATTTATAGTAACTATTGCATTTCGATTATTGTTCATTGCGTTATAATTAAGAATCGGTTATGTGTTGTGACATTTCCTTTGTAACGTTTATGATGCTCGATTTACTTTTTTTCCCCCTTGTGTTTCACCCTTTCGATTTCGTAGATCTTATTGATTACTATATTTTTTTGTTTTTTTACTCATCACCTGATTTGACATATATAGTTGCAATCTCTTTCTTTATACGTTTCTATGTCTAATTTTTTTTTTGCTCTATAAAACATGAGTGCTTAGTTATTGTTATGGTAGAATGTTCCTCTTTATTTGTTTTCCTTACCTTTACCTTCGTCCAAAACAAAAGTTTGATATTTCGTAATACTACTATTCCGCAGTGACACTTCACTTTTTCAGTTCAAAATAAAATAAACAAGTTATATATGATTGATTCTATCATAATAAATTAAAAGTAAATTATCATTTTATGTTAAAATTTATTTAATTTTCTATTAAAATTTCAATACATATTAATTGGTCGAGGTATGCTAAAAAGGCAAAGTATTTGGGATCCTTGGCAACTACAATGAGGTTAGATATATTTGTGGTTAATTTATTGTGCCTTTTTTTTTTCTCCTTCCAGCTGTACCGTTATCATCTCAATTTTCTTAGTAAATTTTAATCACGCAGTTTAAATTAGTATAATGTTTATCACACAAGACATGAATGCCTCCTATACATGCACAGAATGTGACCGATACCGTAAATAATTTACATATATAACAAATTTCGTATTGTTGTGACAATGTTTTAGTCCTAGCAGTTACCAAGTGAGAATAAATTATATATCGATGCATAAAGATAATTTAGTTAATCAATCCTTTTATTTGAAAGTAAAATCATGTATTTATTAACATTCGAAATCACCATTTGTAGTATGACGCGGACGGTGTCAAACATGCTGGAACTTGTAGACAAATCAGAAGAGATATTGTGGCTCAGCATCGGGATAGTAGGAATCTGGTAGCATGTCCTAATAGTAGCAATCGACCAAGCCAATTATTAAGGACACAAGCCAATAGCACTTCAAATTTTGCTATATCTAGTTCTCTTTTGATCATTCAAAGTAGTCCTTTACCTGCACACTCTCTGAGGTACTCCAATGTAGTTTCTCGCTTAGTAGTCAACCGTGATAGGTCAGTAAGAACGACTAGTAATGTATTCCCATACTAACCTATCTGATTGTCACATAATGTTTACAATCATCAATTTCATCATTTTCAAGTTGGCCCATCACTTACTCAGACACAAATATTTCCTCCTTCCATGAGCCATGACTTACCTTATCCTCAAGCAGAACGCAAGTGTTAGGTAATGTAAGAGATGGTTCAAGTAGAGAAAGACAACACCATGGAACTTATTGTGCTGAGCTAATGGAAGTTGATACTAATGGAGGCTTGGACACGTCATTAGGTAAGTGCTTATAAAAAGGTCATCTTGCTACCTTTTTGAACCCGTAGAGTTCTTAAATACCTGTGTTCCATGAGCTATGATGTTTGAACATATGATTCCACTGAAAAAAATGAATAACGTCATTTGAGACACTCCAAATCGTATGTATTAAGCAAAGTAAATCTTTCTCATTATGTTCTTGAGTTTTTTGTATCCATGTTACTCCATTGTGGGGTCATTGATCAATTAGGGCTAATGGTGCAAAATTGGGAATTATATTCAGATGACATGCTTTTTTCCCGGTGAGTGACATGCCTTGGGCATACTAAAATTGAATTTATCAACTAAACAAGTTAAAAGTTACGTGCTGTACAAAATTGAGAAGATGTTGAATAGTAATAGTCAGTCACTAGAAGAATTTAGTACCCTTCCATTTCCTAACTTGCCTTAATTAATGACCAACATAAATAAATTAATTTCCGAACAGTAGAACTATGATGTCCATGTACTTGCTCAAGAACATGTGCAACTATATGCAAGCCTTAATTTTACTGACATCAAAATGTCTACGATTCTGTTTTACAATTTGTTGATAGGGAAAAAGGTGGTCTTTTCTTGAGACAGCGAATCACGTATTAAGAGATATAATGCTTTTCACTACCCACAATCTCAAGAAAATGTTTTTGGGGGAAAGAGTGTGGTACTTAGAGGTGACTTCAGGCAAATTCTCCCAGTTATAGCCAACAAGACCAGAGGGGATATTGTTGCTGCTTCAATAAATAAATCTATCTCTATTCGAGATCATTGCAAAGTTTTAAAGAATTAACACGAGGTTGAGAGGTGCTTCTTTCAATCAATCTTCAATGGAGTCCATGCGAGAGTTTAGCAAGTGAGTATTAGATTTTGGAGAATTGAAAACTGCCTATAATTGCATTACAAAATGAGGATGAACTTTAGTGGATTGAAATTCTTAATGATCTTTTACTTCCTGTAACAGGATATTCCCTTGATGATATCATATCTACCACTTATCCCAATTTATTAAATCAGTATAATGATCATAAAAACTTAAGACAAAGAGCTATTTTAGCACCAACAAGTAATATTGTCTAAAAGGAAAATCATTATAGTCTCCCACCCTTTCCGAGAGAAACGAGATAATATTTAATATCTGACCAAATATTGCCAATTTTCAACGTCGTGGATGATCTATCTGTGATGTAACCCTTTTGAATTCTTAAATACACTAAACTTTCTGGGGATACCTCGTAATGATATTGAGTTGAAAGAAGGGATTTCTATTATTCTTCTGCAAAATCTTAACTGTGTGGCAAGGGACTTTGCAATAGTACAAGATTGATTATAACATATTCCGAAGACATGGTAATTGAAGCTGAAATGGGTAGCCATGTGAGTGATAGAGTGTTCGTGCATAGAGTAGAAATGACTCTTACCGACTCAAAGTGGCCTTTCAAATTCAAAATAAGGTAATTTTTGGTGGAAGTGTTCCTTGCGATGACAATTAATAAGAGTTCCTTGCGATGACAATTAATAAGAGTCAGGGACACACTTTTGAAGATGTTGGTGTTTACTGTCAAAATATGTATTTAGTCATGGGCAATTGTACGTCGTCGTGTCCCGAGTAACTTATCATCGGGAATTAAAATTTCTTATTGACAATGATGGCAAGTGCGAGAACTGTTACGCGAATAATATTTAGTACAAGGAAATCTTTAATAATTTACCGTAAGGAGTTATTCTTTATTATTTTGACAAGGTGTAAAAAATATCTTATCTTGTATTAAGCACATTTAGTTTCTAGTGTGTTATTTTGGTTAAAGTATTATTTACTTTTCTTTAACCCCATGTATTGATATAGGTTCTTTCATGTAATTGCTAGAAATTGTTTATGTTAAAGATGAGGAAAGTGCAATAATATTTTCTTTGTTCAATTTTCAGTATTCTTGCCTTTTGATATATTGTTGTCTTGTGGCATGCAATTATTTACCTCTTAATGTATCTTTTTTTTGGTGGATATTATTTCTTGCTTGAACAAAATGACGATACAGTCAATCAAAAGAGAGAGCTTCTTACCAACTCTTACATCAATTGACAAAGAACAACTACTGCTACAAGGTCAAGGTCAAGGTCAAGCTACACGTATCTAGGATACAGTCAATTTAAAAAATATCAATGCCTAATCCCAAACTGTATCCTCAAGTTTACCCAAAATACAGCTTTAGTACCCAAGTTTGAAGGTGTGCCAAAAAAGTACCCAACTTTTTAAAAAGCGTACCAAATCAATACCTAAACTGACGGAACACGGATGCCATTAAAAAGTCAGGGGGTAGGATTGTCATCATAAAAAAAGTATTTTTACTTAAAAAGTTCAAGTACTGATTTGGTGTAGTTTACTTTTCATAAGTATTCCTTTGGTAAAGTTTACTTTTACTACTTTTTCTTTTCACGGCCGTTCGATGTGATATTATCTTAATCGTTTGATTATTTTATCTTCCTTAATTAATCATTGAAAACTCTCTCTCTCTCTCTTTCCCTCTCCCTCTAGCAAGGCAAATCGCGATGGTGACGGGAGATGATGAGTACCATGTGATGGTCGCAGAGTAGGGTCTCCAGGGCGATCGTTGATGGCCGTTGGAGCGAAAGAACGACAACATGTTCATGGAAATGACGATGGCGGTGCAATTGGTAACGACATGTGCTGCTTGCGGGTTGCATGTCATAGGTGGTGCGTGGAGGCCCTGGACGGTGCTTTCGATGAAGGGCATGGCCGGAATTCATCGCTGGTGGCTTCCAGATCAAGGCGCCGCCCATTCTAAGGCTGGCTGTCCTCACAGTTTCTCTTTATACTCCTCTTATCTATTTTCTGTCTTTTATCTCTCTCTTTTTCTTTCTTTTTTTAACTTTTTATTTTGCTTTGCTTATATACAAACAATTATTCATTTGATTGCTTAAGAAGGTTCCTTCTTTATATCCCCAAATCTCTATCTATCATTTCAAATTTCCTTTTTTTTAACATTGCTCAGTTAATCGTCGCAGAAGGACTCTGATAAATAAATTATAACATTGTATATTTTACATCGCCAAAGGTCCTAAATGATTCCGCTCATAATAATTGTTGCTAAAATTTTAAAATAATCACTTAGAAAAATACTACTACTAAAGTAGAAAGCTAATTCATGGGAATAAATCTAGACCTAGGTTTTGGGGTGTTACAGAGGGGGGGAAGGGAGAGGGAGAGGGAGAGGGGGAGATATATATATATATATATATATATATATATATATATATATATATATATATATATATATATATAGGGAGCCGATCCCTAACGACCGGTGGAGAAATAACAATTTCTCCACCAAACCGCTACAAAGAGTAACGGTTGCAATTATTTCTCGCAAATACACAACCGCAACACTTTGTTACGGTTGCGCCCCCCCTTCCCCTCCATGGCCCCCCTTCCCCCGTCCCCCCCACCCTTGGCCCCCCACCCCCGGCCCCCCCATGCCCAACCGCAATAAAGAGTTGCGGTTAGCCCCCCTTCCCGTGGTGCCACGTGGCCTTCCCCCTTCCCCTATGGCCCCCCTTCCCCTCGTCCTCCCCTCCCCCCTCCCCCCATGGCCCCCCCACGCCCAACCGCAACACTTTGTTGCGGTTGGCCCCTCCCCCCGGTCCCCCTTCCCAATTCCCCCGCCACGTGGCCACGTCCCCCCTCCATGCCCAATCATAACACTTTGTTGTAGTTGGCATGCCAACCGCAATAAAGTGTTGTAGTCCCCCCCCCCCGTGATGCCCCCCATGGCCCCCCTTCCCTATGGCCCCCCTTCCCTCCGTGATGCCCCCTTGCCCATGGCCCCCCCTTCCCTCTTTCTTCTCTTTCCTTCGCTTTTTTCTCTTTATAATCCCTCCTCCGAACCCTTTCTTCCACTCTCCATAATCTTTACCAACTATCTTCATACTCCATATCTCACTTACAACAATACAAACAAAAAAAATTTACGCTAGAAGATCGGTGGATAACCGCTAGAAGATCGGTGGATTTTTCTTTAAATATATCAAGTCAAAACAAGTAAGTAGTTTTTGAGTTTTCTTATAATTCAATGTTAATTTCAAAGTTCAAAAATAGTCATTGTAGACTCAAATCGAAGATAACAAAAATACAAATTGAAGGAAACAAAAATCAGATCAATCGGAGATCGGATGAGCGGTATTACATTTATAGATTCCAAAATAGCGATTTTTTAGGGCGTCTAAATTAGAATTTTTCACGAATTTATAAAAAATAGCTAGAGTTAGATTTTGCCAAAGTACGAAAAACAGACCCTAGTTATTTTTAAAAGATCTATATCAGGGAAATTTTTCAAATTTTTCTACATACTGGAAAGGGGTTAACTGATACGGGAAACCTTGTAACTTTGCATTGTAATTTAAAATATCAAGCCAGCACGATTTCACGCGAAACTTTTATGAGAACCCTAGGATGTTGGGAAGTTCCATCCCCCAGGAATTCGGGCCATTCTGAAGTCGTTAGCTATTTTTTTGGCTGAACGGGCTTTTAAGCGCTCGATCCAGACACCGGTTCGGGATTTTTGGGCGAAAAGTCCGTAGAATACTTTTTAGATCAAGAATGAATTCAGGAAGCTTAAAATAGCATTTCAATGCACTTTTGAGATTGTTTTGATGCCAGGGGCATTTTGGTAATTTGCCACCCTGAGAGGGGTATTTTGGTAATTTTACGATGTTAAGTTTTTCAAAGGACTTTCTAGTCCAGAAATGTAAGTAAAACACCTGAAAGGTTGTTTTGAAGCTGGTTTGGGGCGTTAGGGTGATAATGAACCCCTGGGGGCATTTCGGTAATTTGCCGCTCATCGGGGGTATTTTGGTAATTGAACATTGTAAAATTTTCCGCAATTGGAGGAAAGAGTCTTTATTTTTATTTTATTTAATTCTATGACTTGTTGAGAATGATATAATTTTTATTTTTTAGATTTCAATATAAATATAGATGCAACTGGAGGAAATACTTTTTGTGAAGATTCTGATCCACCTTACTTTGGTCAAGTTTTTCAAACAATGGACGAAGTTGAAGCATACTATAGAGCATATTCGAAAACGATAGGTTTCGGTATTAGAACTAAGACTACTAGAAAACGGGCGAATACAGATCAAATTTGTGGAAGACTATTTGAGTGTCATAGAGGAGCACCGTATGTACCCCCGGTTGTTCGGATCAGTGACGAAGGGCCATCAAGACAAAGAAACGCGACACATTTCTGGGTACTGGCTGCAAGGCCCATGTGTATGCAGTACACCGAAAAAATGAAAACCATTGGGTTGTGACGGGAGTGGAGTTGAGCCATAATCATCAGTTGATTACCCCTAGTAAGATTGGTCAAATTCATCAACACCGAGAAATAAGCGCGGCACACAGACAACTGATATTTACAATGGCCGAGGCTAAAATTCCACCTTCTAGAATGATGGGAGTTTTCTCAAGCCAAGCTGGAGGGATTGACAAGTTGAGTTTCAACGAAGTAGACCTTCGAAATGAACTTCGTGCTCAGAGAAGAGAGTCTTTCGGTAAGAGTGATTCTCAAGCTACACTTGATATCTTCAGGCACCTTCAGAGTGAGAATTCTGGCTTTTTCTATAGTCTCCAACTGGATGATGAGAACCGCATTAGTACTATATTTTGGGCGGATGCCCGTTCTAGAGCTGCTTACCAAAATTTTGGGGATATTGTGACGTTTGACACCACATACCGCACAAATAAGTACTCTATGCCTTTTGCTCCGTTCATCGGGGTAAACCACCACTATCAGTCAATCTTGTTTGGCTTTGCCCTGCTTAGGGATGAGACGGAGGAGTCATTTACGTGGTTATTTGAAACGTGGCTTAAAGCAATGTATCATATTCCTCCAAAGACCATCATCACCGACCAAGATCTGGCAATGAAAAATGCAATCGCTAAGGTCCTTCCAGATACTCACCATGGCCTGTGCACGTGGCACATAAGCAACAAATATCCCAAACGGCTTCACAATGTATATGCAAACCATCCAACATTCAAGACTGACTTTAATACATGTGTGAAGAAATCGTTGACAGTAAACGTGTTCAAGGAGAGGTGGGCCAAGTTAATGGATGACTACCATTTGCACAATCATGAATGGTTACAATCGTTGTATGAGATCAAGACACAGTGGGTCGGTGCCTACACCAAGAAGTTTTTTGCAGCCGGAATGACTACGACCTCGAGAAGCGAAGGTATGAATGCATTCTTTGATGGGTACGTAGGCCATTCTTCAAGTATAACAGAGTTCGTACTAGAGATGCAGAAAGCCCTTGACAAGCAATTTTTCCTTGAGAGAAGCCGACGCGGCTACAATTTACAGAGAAAGAGCCATAGTAGTTTTTTCACCTTTGGAGGCTCATGCGGCTCAAGTCTATACCAAGGAAATGTTTAGACAGTTTCAAGAGGAACTACTAAAGTCGAATTAATATAGCATGACAAAGTTGCACGAGTATTCCACCAGAGTGATCAAGGTTTATGCTTTGACAAATGTGACGAATTTCGCCAATCCGTGCTCTTCGTCAGCTCCGAGGAGCAGAAGACATTTTACCGTAGCAGTTTGTATAGACACCGGGTTGATTAATTACAACTGTCAACTGTTTGAGCATAAAGGTATACTTTGTCGACACGCGTTGAGGGTTTTTAGCACCAAGAATGCTCGTGAAATCCCTCCACAGTATATCTTGGAACGGTGGACGAAGGAAGCCAATAGAGTCCACGGTCACATTCCTTACGTGCCCAATGTTTCAGTTGATTTTGAGCAATCTGAGATGCTGCGATATAATCACCTTTGTAACATCATGCACGGTTTATCATTGGATGCAGCGTCAACATTTGATGGGTACAGATATCAAGTTAAAGCAGCCGCAAGGGATAAGGCTAACCTTGCACAGTTTAGGATGGCATTTCCAGAAAGACGGGACACTCTGACTAGTCGGACGACTCCAACCGGTAGATTCAATCGAGCTTCGCAGCCAGTCATTGACGGCACTAGCCTGCAAGGTGAGGAGGACGACATTTTTTATTCGATTATTTCTCAAACAAAAGGGCGAAAACGAGCAATACGCATGAAAAATCCGATTGAAGAAGCAACTGGTCAAAAAAAATTGCGAAAGTGTGCGTTGTGTAATAAGATGACTGATCATGACAAGAGAAACCATTATAAAGTGTTAGGTATCGAAACTGGCAGTATGGTCGAGGAGGACGATGATGATGATCAGTGTTAGGGTTAATGTTTCAGTTGTATAAATTGAACTTTTATAATGTTTAAATTTGTGATTTGGTTTGTGGAATCATAGCTTCCGAAAAATTACGTAATTTTTTTTGTCACATTTTTTTTGCTCATTGAACCTTAGGCACGCTAGTTAGCCCATTTGTATCAATTTCGGAAAAAAATGAGACACAATATTTTTTGGGTTATCCTACAAATGGCCTGTTCGGGCACACTTTAGGGTCAAATTCATAACTTCCGAAAAATTACGTAATTTTTTTGTCACATTTTTTTTGCTCATTGAACCTTAGGCACGCTAGTTAGCCCATTTGTATCAATTTTGAAAAAAAAACGAGACACATTAATTCAATTTCAAACCTTAATATCCAAAATCCAACAATAGTAATAATAAAACATACGAACGTCTACTACATCTCAGGATAATGGTAAGGAAGGCGTCTAGCTACACCCTTTTTCAGCTCCCAGGCTATCCTATATCTAAACGTCAAGGCATCGTTTCGAGACCACGTATCATATTCGAGCACATCTGAGCGAGCTATGTAGTCCATGTACTTAAGGACGTAAATCCCGCAATCATGACTGTTATATTGCTTTGGTCGGTTTTCTATCGTCACGACCGTCCAAGGATCTATCATTGTTTTGCTCGTGATGGCTTCCCCCTTAAAACGTCGACACGCTAGTGGAATGATAGTAGTCTGCATCCAACAATAAAAAAGGTTATCAAGCCTATGTAACAAGAAGAATAGACTATGAGCGAAGGTCAAGATATAAACTAACCACCGCATTGATGTACGTGGAGTACATCTGCGCCAGCTGCCGACCAGGTCCGTCTTCCCTTAGGCTATCGTATATGTGGACCACTTTATTCTCTGGAAAGAGAACTAATAGGAAGAAGTGGCTTGCATGAAGAGCAGGTACCATGATTAGGTTCACCTCAGCTGCGTGGCATTGATAGCCCGCGTTCAAGTAGGAAAGCACGTTTGCAGATAGTCGCCATTCACCCTTGCTTGTCCCTCGATTCCTCCTCCATTCAGTGAACTCCTTCATGCTATTCACCATGAAGGGGATACCAAAAGAGGCATACATGTTGAGCTTCAAAGTTTGGCAGGGGTTATAATTTAGCTCTCTAACACGTAGCAGATCTATATAAGCGTCAATGACAAAATTTGAAATACATGTGTTCGGCGCCAACAGTCTTAGATCAGAGTGAGCTAGGAATGAAGCAACAGGAAAGTCTGCTGTAGCGATTGGCTCATGCCCAAAGTAGTGCCGGTCGATCCAATCCCTTTTGGCTGGACTCAATGGCTTCGTCGGTTGTCCTTTATCCGACCGGATGCTTGGGCACGATGCCTGGATTCCTACTTGGGTCACCTGAATCTGGGGCTGAGAGTCGTATGCGTCACGAGGCAAGCGAGTAGACGACTCCCACACCTGACTCTGGGGCTGATAGTCGTACGAGTCAGGAGGGAAGCGAGTAGACGGCTCCCACACCTGACTCTGGGACTGAGAGTCGTACGCGTCAGGAGGTAAGCGAGTAGACGACTCCCACACCTGACTCTGGGGTTGATAGTCGTACGCGTCAGGAGGCAAGCGACTAGACGGCTCCCCTTGGTAACCTCGGTATGCAAGACTAAAGTTTTGAACTTCAGTCTTGTACCTCTCAATGGACCTATTGAGATTGTCAGGAGCCTGCGCGACAAACCAGTCAAACCCCTCCAGCTGCTTGAACACCTCAGTGCCCTGGTTAACCTAAAAAACATGCATACAAAATATGGCTAATCATTTCAGGCATGGTAGATAAGGTGCGCAAATAAAAATTGAAACAACACTAGCATGACTTACAATGTTCAATGCCCAGAACTGGTCATAGATCTCACGTGGCGCATACGATGTCTTCCTCGCCTGGGAAGGGCGATTCACCCTCGTGCGCGTCACCTTGAGAAACCATTGCAGGTACTCCTCAATGTTAATGCTGTCGGCCTTCAGCGATACAAGGCTATCATATGTTTCTTGCCAGGTATTCCACTGTTGCACCTGGTCGCTCAACAAATTCAAGGCATCAGGCACCTCGAAGTTCAGCCCTCGACCACTCCTGTATGGCCGCATGTCTACAGCGGATTTTGGTATCCCTTGTAGACAGCCATCTTGCCTCATAGCTCGATCGGGCATTTGAAACTCACATACTTCGAAGTGAATAAGCGGCACCCGAACCGAACCTGCCAGTACGTACGACACCGGAAGTTGCCAACACCACTCATCCAACCGATGCATCACCTTGCTATATGGCTGCCACGTCACCTGGGATGCATTGAGTATCTCTAGTTCCCCCCGATAGAACTTTAGATGGTGGTGCGGGTCTACCCGTCTCCTCTGGTTGGTCGTAGGCCCCCAGGCCCACACCCTAGGCCACGTCTCATCGGAATATTCCCGCGGTTGTGGACGACCCGTGGGTAGCCTCTCGTAAGACCAAACCTGTGAATGCAAACATTATCTGGAATTAGCACATTAATGCTAGAATATATTAACACGTCAACCAAGAAAATAAATGCTCAAACCTGTAATAGAGTGAGGCAGGCGGCAATGGACTTGGCACCCTTTCTCGTAGCTTTGTGCAGTGCTCGATATAGGTGCGCAAGGACAGCTGAACCCCACGAATACGAGTATACCTCCTCAAGATCCTCAAAGAACACCATATACTTCGGATGCACCGTGTTTTTCGAATGCGTCGGAAGTAATATGGCTCCAATAATATACAGAAGGAATGTTTTCGTATACGTCATGAAATCGTGAGGAGTGTATTCATCCGGTAGCACGCCATACTGCTCTCTCAGCCATTTAAGTTTGATGCCGTTCGTTGTAAGAGCTTCCCTCGGAATTCCCGGGAAATACTGCCTAGCCATATTCGCTATGGATGCAAACGTTTTGCTCGAAGTAATGGGTTTGCCGTGACATGAGGCGGAAATCGTCCTCATGCGAATCCACTTCGCTTCATCACTACCAAGGGAAAACCAGGAAGGAAAGAAAAAGGGACTTTGGGACCAGTGGTTAGGACATCGTCTTTTCATGTCGAAGACACGGGTTCGTGGGCTACTAATCGAAGGCTCAGTGTATTTTATTTCCAAGCTAAGCCTCTGGAGTGGCATTTCCAGGAGCCGTTGCACCAGGTGCTAAAGCATGGGTGTTTTGTATCCATGGGATTCCAAGTATAAATCCGACGTCCTCTAATGTAATAGTCATTTCACCAAACCGGAAGTGAAATGAGTTCGTCTCGCTCCTCCATCGTTCAACTAGAGCGGATATAAGGCAATCGTCGTGTCGAGACCAAATCCCGGGATCGGTGAACATAGATAAATTTTGACGGTGTAATAGTTGTATTTGTTCCTCGTTTAGTACCCACTCATCGTGGTGACTTGTGCTTTGAATTGTTTTCAAAACACCCCTATCGACACCGTCAAATACGTGCCTCGTGACGTGGTCATCGTCATCATATAGGATTAATGTATCATGAGGTCCGGCGTTGAAATCCATATATCTAAGAACAAAATATAATCGTAAACCAACTTAGTATCTATAATATTTACATTCCAAAACTATAAATGGATCTTTAACCTAGCTTACCAACGCATTAGCAATAGTAATTATCTCATTATTTCAATGTATTAAAACAATTCCTCACTTCTCACCACTCTGAACGCTAATTACGCTAGTTCCCTAAAATTTAGAGCCAACGTGGTTATTTAGCAATATACCCCTTGATGGCCGCTACAGCCCCAACGTCTCAAAATTGCTTTAAAACTACTTTTTAAATGTCTTACATCAATAATATACCAAATATTTCCTTTATCAAATTTTAAAGGGGATGAGTTACCAAAACACCCCCAACTTAAGCAAAATACCCCCTGGCAACTATCGACCCAACAAACATCTCAGAACAACTTTAAAATAACTTTTCGGGTGTCTTACACTCCTACTCTTTCCTCCAGTTGAAAAAATTTTATAATGTTCAATTACCAAAATACCCCCAATGAGCGACAAATTATCGAAATGCCCCCGGGGGTTCATTATCACCATAACGTTCCAAACCAGCTTCAAAACAACCTTTCAGGTGTTTTACTTACGTTTCTGGACTAGAAAGTCCTTTGAAAAACTTAACACCGTAAAATTACCTAAATACCCCTCTCGGGGTGGCAAATTATCAA
>JAVXUP010001446.1:0-70000 GCA_033070095.1 Escallonia herrerae | reverse complement strand
CGGAGACATGCTGATGGGCACAACTAAATAATTTCTTGAGCCAGGTATGTTATACTATTTTGTTTGGTGCAGTGTCATTCTAATAAGCACTAAAACGTGACAATGTGAAATTTCTTGTAGCGTTGGAGGCATCAAAGTGAATATTACTCATAGGAAACTTTGTCGGCTATTTTACATTCTAAATTTTCTTTCTAAAATTGTTCACTCGATGATCATTAAATTTGTTGAAGCATAAATAACTGTAACTCAAATTTTCTTGTTTGGTTATGTTGCAATTGTTGCAACCCGCACTTGCAATCACTTTTACTATTTTTACTATTGTTGCCAATAGTCGTATATGACGTTCCTTAATCAACAATTCATTAATAATTATAAAATGTTCGTGTGGGCAATGCAAAAATGCAAAACTAGTTTTAAATAAAAAGAAAAGAAAAATGAAATGAAATGTTAAGGATGTGAAAAACTCATTTTTAGTGGAGATGGGCAATTTTGAAGGGGGTGGATAGTGGTTAATGGCGGTTTAGCGGGGGTTCATGGAGGTAAAGATGATTAAGACTTAAAAAGACAGTTCTACCCTTATCTTTTCCATCACTTACAATAAGGACGATATTACGAGCTCCCTGAGTTTAGGGATAAATTATAGTCAAATACATGTTTTTACACAGTAGACAATCGTATCCAAATTGTGAAAAAATTGTATCAAGTTCTCATATCATTAAGGTTCCATGATCTTAACTAACGAGTTTGGCTGACGTGACGATTTTATATTTTTAAAATATCAATATTACCCTTACAGGTACATATTTATCTCCCCCCTGTCATCTTTCCCATTACTTTTCGTGCTCTTCCCCCCTCCCCGACTCTCTTTCTCTATAGCAGCCACAATCACATTCTTCTTTCCCGCTGCTCCTTTTCTTACCCTTTCCCTATCTCTTTCTCTCTCCCCCTCTCTCTCGCCGCCACAATTACACAAAAGCTATCAGCCGAGATTTGCTATTAGCCAAAATTCTAGAGATAATTGTTTGACTAATTCCTTGTATATATTTTCCCTATTCTTTTGTATAGTTTCCTAAAATATAGGATTTAGGTTATTAAGTTGTAGTTATTTATACCTTGCTTTGCCTAATGAGAGGACAGGAAAAATGATTCTCTCAATCCTCTCATCGCAAATCTGATCTGGTATCAAAGCATAATATTTCCGCTTAGCCTTCTTTTCTGTTTCTCCTCGTTTGGCGTTCATTCTTCCCGGAGCATCGTCACTCAGCTGGTCAAATTCCAGCCTGTTTTTTTTTCTCAGCTGCATAGTAATCGACCTTTACTTCATCAGACTCTTAGGTCCTGTATCCTTCTTTACTGGTGTGTAAGCAATCTGACAGCACCTCTTCTCTCTCGGCAATCACTGCCGACACATTTAATCAGACCCGCAATCAAGGAGCGGTGTGTTCCCATCTTCGTCGACATGTCCAAGGACGCAGAAACCTCCAAGCCTAAGCACCTCGATCCAACTTTAGAATACTACTTGTCCAGTCAAGCAAACTCAGGTAATTCCCTTACTAAAGATACCTTGAAAGGAGACAATTATGTTGCCTAGGAACAATCGACTATTCTTACGCTAAAATCACATAATAAGCTTGTACGGAAGGGGCAGTGCCAGTAGGGGGAAGGAAGTAGGGAGCTAGTCTTCCTCTTCTTAGACCCTTGCGTGTACGTAACTATGAGTTTTTCTTTCTTACTCTCGGATAGGAAAGAGATAAGGGAAGTCCAAACTTTCGGAATCTAATAAGAGAACTTGATCGCCTTTATGAATCAGATACAACACATAGGCATTAAAAGAATGAACTAATGACTCGGTCAAATTGGAATCTCCTAACCGCATTCCTATAAAACTAGAAAACAACTAAAGTACTGATTAAGAGATATCGTATTTGTATGCCTAATAACAATAACAAAACTAGCAGTGACAACAAAATAATACAAATTTATTTATACCTTTTTATATGAGTTCTCCTACTAATTTTTGTAGTTAAAAATGAATTTGAGTAATAAGTGTTAGCTTTTAACAACTGAAGATGGAAAATACTTCTTCTGTCCCTTAATAATTAATCATCTTTCCTTTTTGGGTCGTTTCACAAAATTAATCACTTCGAAATTAAGAAAGATTTTGTAGTTATGTTTACATATTTACCATTTTTATACTTTTTTATTCTATTTCTCTTTCCACATTTAACTCTCAACAACTCATTTTTTCTCTCCTAACCTACCACTTTATACTTTTTTTATTTTATTTTTCTCTCTACATTTAACACTCTACCAATCAATTTTCTCTTTCATGGTCCACTATCTTCTCCCCTCTCTTTAAAGGGTAAAATAGGAAAAACACACAATATAACCAATTTCTTAATATGCGTGCAAAGTAAAAGTGATCGATAATTTAGGGACGGAGAGAGTAATATATTTAGTGATAGACATAGATTATCCTAACTAATAGCAACAATAGTGATAATACTAACAATAATAACCCGAATACTGAGGTTTGTATTATTCAATGCCACCAAGAAAAGAGTAAAAATATATAACAAATGATTGAAAATAAAATGGGAGCGAATAAAGTCGTAATCAAATAAAAGGAAGGAGATTATATTAGCTACCAAAAAAAGCTAATAGAGAATATGAGACTTCTCTATTTTAAATGGAACATGTTAACATAGAAGAGAAAGAAATATGAAATATTTAATTGGTTGAATTTCAAATCAAATTGAATGAGAGAGATGGAGGGATAAAAATGAATCCAAATTATTGTTACAAAAAGGAATAAATCTAAAATGCTTTTAAAAAGTTAAAACATGAAAGTTCACATGGCGAGCTAAGAGAGTATCCACGTAGGCGGTGATGTGACCAATTTATCTCAGTTTCGACTTTCATATATATATATATATATATATATATATAATTACATGTGAAGGTTTTAGCTATAATATTAGAGGCGTCAATGGGCCGGGCTTGGGCCGGCCCGGGTCGGGTCCAGTAGGGCAAAGTGGAAGCACGGGCCAATCGGGCTTCAGGCCTTGGGAACCGAGCCGAGCCCAAATCTAGGATATTCAGGCCCTGTCCAAGCCCAAGCCCTAACTTTAGGGCTGGGCTAGGACCAAGTCTACCCCCGAATATAGATAATTTTTATTCTTGTTTTGTGTTTCAAAAATATTAACACACGAAATAATTTTTTTATAGGCCCTCCTACTATATATATATATATATATATATATATATATATATATATATATATATATATATATGCATGTAAATGATTTATTTTCAACAAAAATAAGGAAAATATCTATTTTTCTCAAGTGCATTGTTTACTTTAGACACACTTAATTTGTTTGAAAATAATTTATACTAAAAACTTGAGAAAAGGAAAAGAAAAGAAAATTACCTAATCATCTGGAAGTGTTTTGACGTCTGAATTACTGCTCTTCTATCATCAATCGGTTTATCTTGCTTGCGCTGTTTTGCTTCAAGATCATCCTTTCAACGTACACATAACTTGAGTGACTCGAGGTTAAGATGGCTCTTCCTGTCATCCAACACCCTCCCGCTTGTTAAAAATACTGACTCTGAATTAACCATGTAGGCTTGTACCAGGAGTTAAAAATACTGACTCTGAAGTAACCATGGAGGCTTGTACCAGGAGTACATCCTTGACAATCTGGGATAAAATTTTATAAATTTTTTCATTTTGTTTCTGGAAAAGTTAACAAATCAAAATTCATATGTTTTTTCATTGATAAAGCAGAATAATGATTAGTATTTACATACAAATCAATCTCGTTAAAAGAAAAAAAAGTAGACAAGCCTGCCGAACTAGAAGTACATTCCGCTGGTAGTTATCTTACTACTAAATGTTCAACGCCCTTAAGATATGACGCATAATATATTTCACCAGTCGACGATGAAACTCGCCCGCCCACATCAGCGGAATTTTAATAAAGTTATACAAATCCTCAAATGTCGTACTCACTTTTATTGTAAGTTTGGTTGTGTCCTCATCCATGTAGCACATTAGTCTTTATATATCTAGTATCGAGACTTTCGCGCCATGCAACTTTAACCGAGGATCCAAACAAGTGGGTATAGCAAAAATAGTAGGCAATTCTGCCCAATATTTATTAAACTTAATATTCATATGTTTTACTCTTTACTGAAAGGGTTCTCCATATCTCCATTTCATTAACATTGTAGCCATTTTGAGAATTTCTACTATAGTGATAGGGGAGGTGAGATAGTACGTTACAAATAATAAATTGGTAGATGTGTGAAATACTTTAAAAAATTCGGATAGCTGTACAGCCATCTGCCATTCCGTGTGAGTTGGCAAGCCTTGTGGGAACGTGGTTAGTAGGAAATGCGTCTATACTTCTTTGTATACCAAAATATGTAAAAGAATATGATATGTGTAGTTCTACCTATGGATGGCATCTGTGAGTAATCTACTACGAGGCAAATTATATTGATCACACAAAGCTTTTAGTTGTTGTGTTCTCGGATTCGAACTATTAATAAGCACTGCCATACTCCTCATTTTGAGAAGAATATCTCCTACAACAGCTAAACCATCTTGGATAATTAAATTAATTATATGACAAACATATGGAACATAAAATGACTCATCAGCAAGTACGGGTTAAAGGCTTTCCTTTAAGGCTGAAATAACAGCTTTATTATTAGAAGTATTATCAAAACTGATATTCATAATTTTGTTCTTTATTTTAAATGTGGTACATGCATTAATTATAATAATAGCAAAGTTAGCTGCATCATCCGGATAGAGAAAAAATTCGAAAGCGATGATTCTCTTGTTCATTGTCCAATCAGAATCAATCCAATAGGCCGTCACACAAGCATAACTAACAAAAGTAAAAGAAAAATTTTCAAACATCAGAAGTAAAACTAACTTTACCATCAAAATTATAAATAAAAAATCAAGCGTGCATTGGCAGCATTATACTGTCTAAGTGCATCGGATCTAGTTGTGTTTCATGAACTTTTTTGTACAAAGGTTGTACATAATTGTTCATATATCTAGAATGCTTAACATTATAGGCCAAAACTAAAAGCGTGTTCATCGTGATTAATAAATTCAGCAAGACTGCTTCTTTGGTCTCACTGATTACAAACAAATAACTTATCGTCAAAAGATAACAACGTTTGACTAGGTTCGACAAGGCCTTGTTTAGGTGCACACAGAGGGCAATGCCATTAAGATGTCCATTACTACTACCAGACGGAAATAATTTACCACACTACTTACATTGAGCTCTTCAGACGCCATTAACTATAATATCATCAAAATGATTCCAACAAGCGACTTTTTTTTTCCTTTTCCTTTTGGACTTTTGCCGGATTACTGGAAGGATTGCTTGGTCCTTCACCATGATGACCACTCTTGGGGGTAAAATTCTGCCACGAAATCGTAGCTTCGCCAAACGAGCTACATCCTTACTATAATACGGGGTATCTTATGAGGGTGTATAATCAAAATCTGAAATGTTTTGGTTGAACTCCTAATTGGCTTGGGTATTTATATTCATTCGTGGTAGATTTTAAAAATCGAACTGTTGTGGTGGTGCTCGGAATGATGCTTGTGGTGGCGACGACAGTGGTGCTTGTGGTGGTGGTAGTAGTGGTACTTGTGATGGTGCTCCACATTTGCTACATGATTTAAATAATCGAGACATATTTGACGCTAATTTTTTGACAAGAATGAAAAATAAAATTAGTAAGAGAAACTAAATGCAAAAAAATAAGAGTAGTAAATAAGTAAATAATATTTGTAATTAAAAATTGGAGAGTGTTAGTACTTAGTAACAAATAACAATGATAGTAAATCTTAATGAATTTAGTCAGAGTAACTAAATGCAAAAGAATAAGAGTAGTAAATAATTAACTAATACTTATAATTGAAAATTGGAGAGAGTTAGTACTTAGTAACAAATAACAATGGTAGCAAAACTTGTAGAAATTAGATAAAAGAGAGAGAAGATTGGTGTGAAAAATACGAAAGAAAGGAGGTGAATTTATAGATTTCTCAAAGTTCACAAAAGACCAGAATGCTCTTTCAAACTAGCCATTTATAGTTGTTGGGGGAGGGTAAAAGGGCGCAAAAGTATAAAAGAGTTGTTAAAAACTTGTTGGATGAAAATACCCTCAAAACTAGCTGTTATATAGCTGTTGTGGGTGTAAAAGTGAAATTTTGTAAAAATGATGGAATATAGCCATGGGGAGGTTAGAAATTCAAAATTCTGTGGGGCCGGGCCAGAACCAGGCCAGGCCCTAAAAACAGGCCGAATTCGAGCAGGGCTATTTTTTAGGGCCTAACCCAGGCCTTTTTGGGTGCCGGGCAGGGCTAGATTTTTTGGGGAAAAAAAGTAGGCATGGCCCTAGCCCTATGGTCCCGGGCCGGTATTGTTCACATATAGGGCGGGCCGGCCTGCCTTTTGACACCTCTAATAATATTCACGTGAACATCGAGTTCACATCGAAATTAAACCCTAATTTTAATACCAATCTTTGTAGTATGAGATTACAAGGACGTGACAGCTGGCATTATCGGATGACTAAGATTCAGACCAAAGATCAATGTTGTTCCTTTTTGTTGCCCACTTTTCTAATAGCATCATTGACGTTTTCTTTTTCGGTAGGTTATCCTCTTAAGGCAAAAAGTTGTCCCCCCATGATCAATGCTAATCACTTATTAATTCACGTGTTTCAACTTTGGAACATACTCATGTATATTCTTTTCATACTTTTGAGTCAATATTATTGCTAATCAGATAAAAAGTGAAGCACTTTACCTACTTTTTTCCCTAACTTTTTAAAAAGCATATTTCATATTAAGATTTTATGGCAAGAAAATATTAACTTTGCATTTACGACAATTTCAGCTTGTCCAAGGCATGTCATATAACGTTGGCTCGAAATTTTCGATTGGGTCCAATCTAAGAGTGCCTTGTACCACCTTCATTTAAAAGATATCTAATTACAGGTTTCTCTATGAAAAAGTAACACCATGTTTGCTGGTTTTTGGTATAGATTTAAGGTAATTAGGTAGATGAAAATCTGAAGTAATTAATGGTAGGCCATAGAGACTTTGAAACTTGCAAGCGATTTACAGGCAGTGTGAGAATTTCCTGTCCTTATTTTGGGGAGAGTAACGTAAACTAACAATATAAGCTAACTTAAAGCAAGCTTCAAATTTTAAAAAGGGGAAGAAAGTGGAGAGAAGGAAAGTTTAGTGATTTCTCTTCATTTTTCTTGTTTGCAAGTTTTATATAAAAGGGGAAAGTAAGAGGAAATTGTCTTGAGAATTGTTTGGGTTTAGAAGAATTTATGATTGTGTTTCCAAAAACAAAAAGCTCATTTTTACCTTAGTTTTTATATAATTTTTATTTTGGGTAAAGATGTCCTTAATTTATGTAAAAAAATAATTTACG
The DNA here is from genome assembly GCA_033070095.1 of Escallonia herrerae. NCBI lineage: Eukaryota > Viridiplantae > Streptophyta > Magnoliopsida > Escalloniales > Escalloniaceae > Escallonia > Escallonia herrerae. The sequence goes on along the minus strand of JAVXUP010001446.1, from coordinate 62,510 downwards.
CTCCGAAATTGGAAAATATAAGATTAAAAAATTTCTTATAAAGAAAAATGATCTAGCGACTATGAAAGTTAAAACGGGAGCCGCACTCGTGCTCCACTAACACATCCCATGCTAAGTCATGAAAAACCCTATTGGCTCTTCAGTAACCTACTCACGCATTTCATCACCGATGGGCGTATTTATCATCGATGGGCTATAAAACAACATGTTATCGGAGACAGAATATTACGATGTACAAACCTAACATATAATTTAAAGTACTCAAAAAGAGTAAATTTCAAATTGAAAAATACGAAATCTCATTTATTTTGTTATTTCAATAGAAAAACATATTCACGACAACTTATGCATCCTTAGAAACTAACTTCACCTCACCTCAAACAATCTCAAGAATGCATCCTTATCATTGACCGCGTCCGAGCACAAAAAGATCAAGAAATAGAACAAACTGCCTTTGTAATTGGCCGTCAAATTGCTGACCTCAAAAACGACCGGACTTACGACAATAAAAGACCACCTTCGACGGCGTCACACGCGCGCTATCCGCCGGCTAACACTTGTAAGCAGTTTTAAAAGACTTCCCCTCAAAGTCCAGCGAAGCGGCGCACGTGATGCTTTGTGAACTGGCTGGCGTATGCTGAGAATCTATTCTACGCTCTTTGTCCCGGCTGAAAACGTCGCCAGTTCTTGCCTTTCACTCGCCAGTCCTTGCCTTTCACTCCCTTCAAGATCCTCCAAATCTTGACACAAACTCAAGTACACTAATAATCTGCCCTTTTCTCTTTGCTCTCTACTCTCTAGGGTATCTCGCGATCCCTAATGTTTTCATCAAGCAACATGCATTGTGTTTTGATCTGCTTTTGATGAGTGTTGATCAACATGGGTGTGATGGGTTTTCTTTGCTTTTTGTTTTTGTTTTAGATCTGCGGCGGCGGCGGCGGTTGTGTGAGAGGCAAAAGGGATGTCGAAAGCTGGAGCCTTGGATCTCGCATCTGGCCTCGGGGGGAAGATTGAGAAGACCGATGTTCTCTCTGCCGTCGACAAGTGTGTTTTAACTTTCTCTCTCTTTACTCGTTGGAGTTTGTAGTTTACTTTGTCCCTCTAGATCAATGCTTTTATCTCTCACTATGCCTCTTGCATGCAAGATTTGTAAGTTTTTCTACAAGTAGTGCATTACGTATTGGCGGATACAACTTTTAACTTAATATAGTTTTAAAATGAGGTTGAACTGTGATGTATTTTTTTCTAATTAGCTGCTAATGTGGTTCCTAATCCCTGTTTCTATTACTGAGTCATGAATGTATGAGTTCGGTAGTGCTGCTTTATAGCCTCATAATCTCATGATTTTGATCCCAGATCCTAGCTAACATGTTTTACCGGATAAAAGACTGTGATTTGGTACAAATATCCCGTTTGAAATAAAGATGTTTATGCTGCTGCGATTTCCTGGTACTGAAAGCACTGTGAAGAGAAGTTCGTAAATGCTTGCAAGTAACTGTAGTAAACATTGCTTTTTGACTTTGTGGGATTTTTTCAATGGATTTTGATTTGCTTGCGTTATTTGAGGTTATCTTTTTTTATTTTTAAGGTTACACTAACCAGTTTAGATATCCAGGTATGAGAAGTATCATGTGTCTTTTGGAGGTGAAGAGGAAGCTAGAAAGGCCAACTACACTGACATGGTACTTTTGCTTTTTGCTTGTTTTATTTTCATTTTTGTCCAATATTGGCTCTTTTGCCGCCCCAACGGTTTCAAATGAAGGCTTAGATGATGATGATACTGATCATTCTATCGACTCTGTGGTTATACTTCTCAGCCTTTTTTTTCTCCTTTTCAGTTTCATCGACTCCTGTTATTTCTCATGTCTGATTTTGACTGGGATCATATGATATCTTGCGTCACTTTAACTCATTGGTTGGTGTCCTAATCACGTATATTGTGCTCAGTCTTGTAGTAGGTATTGCAAACTTCTTTCACTTTATTGATGCATGGAAGTTTCCAAGTGGATGCTTCCTTAGAGATTCCCATTCTTGCGGAATATACATTCTGATGTCAGGCAAAAAAATTCCTGAAAATCAAACTCCTAAAAGTTTGTGATGTTCTTCATAGTTCCTCTGGATTAATCTTCAAAAACTAATACGCTATTGGTATACTCCTCTTGGAAATGTCAATAAATGATTTTGGGGCTGGGTAGGATTCATGAACTCGTAGTAATCTTGCATTTTTACAGAAGCACAAGAATTTTTATGCACTCAAACCAATGGTAGTCTACTATGTTTTTGCTACTGATATCACCTAGAAATTCACACCGCACTTGCTAAAATCACTTTGTGTGTCTTCAGGTGAATAAATATTACGATCTTGTGACCAGCTTCTACGAATATGGTTGGGGAGAGTCATTCCATTTTGCACACAGGTCAATGCTAAGTTCTTTATCTATGTTGTGTTGTTTCCTTGCCCTTTTCCGCAGATCTTTTAACACTGCTTTGGACGTGGATGCTGATAGTAGCTAATCATAAGCATCGTATTTGGGCTTGCAGGTGGAAAGGGGAGTCTCTCCGAGAGAGCATTAAGCGTCATGAGCATTTCCTTGCTTTACAACTAGGCCTAAAACCTGGACAGAAGGTCTAATCTATTGCAACTTGCAACGATTAACTCTCTGTTCTTTGGGTTGATTTGGTGTGAAATATAATACCAATTTTCTACTGTCTGTAGGTGTTGGATGTAGGATGCGGGATTGGTGGACCATTGAGAGAAATAGCTCGATTTAGGTAGATGGCTACTCATATTTGGCTCTGTTGTTTGCTTAGATCTATTTGATCTGAATTTCACTAATGATTATCTAGTTATCATTATTTGGACTACATTATGACATATATTGGCAGGCCTTTTGGATCATAATTTTCACTTTTTCCTCCCGAATTTCCCTCTTTCCTATATATTTAAACCCCCTTTCCTACCTTTCTTCCATATAATTGTAAACATATCTGTATTCAATAAAAGTGGACAAGGATCACTGGAGCATAATACGTGCCATTACCCGCAAATCTTGAAAGATCAGTATTTTCTTCAAATCCAGTAATGGATTTAAAGACATCTATACATACTTCCAAAGTATTTGGGTTAGTGACACCTTTCTTCGATGCGAGACATAATTGTGTACAATCTCTGTCGACATTAGTTCTTTAAGACATCGCCGGAAAACGACTGACAAATAACAACTATGAATCCAGCTTAGAACGTTACCTCGATAAGGTAGCTATTAATGCTGAATTGATGCGGAAACAACGACGGATATAGGAGAGTCATGCTCATGCAATCTGATGCTACAACTGGAATATAACACTTTACATATATCAATATGAAGGGTTCAAACAAGACATTGTTGCAGCATATTGTTGAGTGTCATAGTTGAGTATTGTATGCTTTAGCATTAGTATGTTGAAGCTTTTTTTACATAGAACATTTCATTGCACAAAAAACATTACTAATTGTTAGCAACTAGACGCCATCCACCACTATCTAGAAAAGAAACACCAAAGCAAAAATGGAAAACTATATAGCGTCTCTCTCATAAGCAGCGATCAATTGTACCCCAGTTCATAAACAGGATCAAATATACATAAATTCTGAGAAAATCTTTCAAGACATGAGCTTTCAGTTTGATCATATTTTAACCTGGTACCTAACTCCATCAATTTGAGTCCTTTCCAGCAAAATCCTTGCGGTCTTTAGGCCGTAGGTGGTTTATAGTAAACAGCTGTTTTTGTTTAGCTTCCTGAGGCAGGCCTCTAAGGTCCCTCCTTTACATTTTTGGTGGTCCTGTCTAACTCCATCTTCCAAAGGCGAAGGTCTGACTTACAAAATTTCCTACTAAGAATAGTCTGGCATATATGGCAGTATAATGACATTCAAAGTACACATCACAGATTGTTTCTTGACTAGTATTTCAAAGATCACCCACATCACCAAGTACCAGTTCCATCTTTTTAGCCAATTCTTAGCACTCTATCTGATTTAATTAGATAGCCACATCCTTTATGCGGTAAAAACCAGCAGTTAAGCTGATATAATTGCACTGTTATACCCAATTATCTTTCTTCTGACAACTGGCTTACTGGCCCATATGTTCCTTGATATAGATCTGAAAAAGGATAAGAAAATGATGCTCCCTTCCATTCTTTTGTTCTTTCCCGTTCATTTCACCAAATTTAACTCCTAACCCTTTATTAAGTTTCTCTATGTTCTCAGTAAAAAGATAGTTAACACAAATATGTTATCTGAAAAAAGTCAATGTTACTTATCAGTCTTTCTTATGTTGATATTCCCCCTTTCATACCCTCATTTTTCCTTTTTATACTAATGTATGTGATAAAACAGCAAGCCGCAGTTCCGGGTCATATCTACATAGCTCAATGACTCATGCTATTTGTTACTGGTGTTAATATGCAAAGTAAAGAGCTTTTCCTTGACAAAGGAAAAACAGAAAAGACAACATAATAAGTGGCTTCTCTGCTAATTGTGGGTGTCAGCTAGGTAAAGTCTCTTGGCATCGTAACAAGAGACTTGGGAATGATTCCCGCCTAAATACGGACTTTTGTTGGGGGGGCGGGGGGGAGGCTGCCCCCACTGTGCAGCCCGAGTGGCCTCCTATTGACTCCCCTTTCCCCTCACCCAAGGAAAAAAAAACCTTGTCTGTTAATATGTGTATCTGGTGAGGTCTTCATTATGCTGTTTAAATCAATGATGTACTGTTACAGTCTGACTGGATTTTGATCTGGCAGCTCTGCATCCGTTACAGGCCTGAACAACAACGAATATCAGATAGCAAGAGGAAAGGTACAAGCCTCTGCCTTGCCAAAATTTTGAATTGAATAGCCGACTTCAATGCATGCTCATGAGAACAAATCACTTTTGGTCTAGAAACTTGGTTCATTCTTAGTGAAACCCTGCTTAGGGTCTTGGAGCCGTGAACACTCTCAGAGGGTTAAAGTGTCTGTGTCAGACACATGACACGACACGACACGAAAGTGTCTCAATTTCCCTATTTTTTCTTTGCATGTTGGGATATGGGGACACTCTGAGACACCTCTGTTCTGTTTCTTACATATGGTTATTCTGATTTATATGTGATGTAACGGTCATGTTATCTGTTTTTTTCTGTTGCTTGATAGGTCTTGAATCGCGTTGCAGGAGTGGACCACACCTGCGATTTCATGAAGGTTGGTGGTCGTTAAAAGTCAACTTTATTTCCATTATAGACTTTATCCCTACCTGCTAATTTCATAGTTGTTTTATGATGATGCAGGCTGATTTCATGAAGATGCCCTTCCCTGAAAATAATTTTGACGCAGTCTATGCAATTGAGGCTACCTGCCATGCTCCAGATGCAGTATGTCTCTATGAAGCATCAAATTTCTGACATGGTGTTTCAAAAATACCCAGTAATTAAGATTAAATATCAACTTCCAAAAAGTTTCTAACTTGCATCTTTACCTGAAGGTTGGATGCTACAAAGAGATATTTAGAGTTTTGAAGCCTGGCCAGTATTTTGCTGCATATGAGTGGTGCATGACAGGCTCCTTTGATCCCAACAACGAAGAGCACCAACGAATCAAGGTTATTCTAAGAAGCTCTCGGTAATTACTTCTTTTTTTAAACTGAAGTATGCTTGATCAAAAATTGGTGCACGCAGGCAGAAGTTGAGCTTGGTGATGGCCTCCCTGACATTAGGTCGACTACACAATGTCTTGAAGCTCTTAAAAAAGCAGGTTTTGAAGTGAGTGAAAGATGCTGCTCTTTCTACTTAAATGCTACCACTGTTTCAAAATTGTTGTTCGTTTGACCTTTTTGTAGAGTTGTAGGACCTGGATCCCGTTGACTTTTCAGTGTACCAATTAAAGCCATAATAGTTGCAAAAAAGGAAACAAAAATTGTTTTATAAGTTAAAAGATGTAGAAACATAGTTCGAGGCCCAGTGTAACCAGGAATCTTTCTAACTCCAGCGATTCACGATTTGGAGTGAGCCATCAGAATTACAGATCGTTGATTAGCTTTCACATTGGAGAAACCATGAGATTCTTGGTTAAGTAGCAAACAGATCACCAGTGTTAACATTTTGTATTTTGAATAGGCAGACCGTTAATTAGGCACCTTTAATTGTGAAGCCTATAATAATGCTGAGATTCATGCTCGAGAACCCCAAAATTTTGCTTCATATGACTTTGGCTAGATTCAAGTCACTTTTCAAGTCATACAGATTTTTCTTGTAATTCAAATTGAGTCTAAAAGGCCCCATGCCTATATATGTAGGATGAGATAATAGTCTACAGATTAATAACCTAACAAGTTTCCCATTGGGGGTTGATCCACAACTAGCGTTAGGAAGCTGACCTGGGGCTTTCAATGTCACACACTGGACCGCACAGATCTTCTTTTTAAAGAACTCAGAGACCAACTGCTACTCTTTGTAGCGGATGGTGCAAATCGACATAACTAGCCATGTAGCAAAAAAAAAAGAGTATATGGTGTGGAACATCAACCGCCACTGTTTTGGCAGTTGGTAGAGAGAGAAAAACACATTGTTTCCTCTTTATAAGCCCTTGATGGTGTCTTTCTATCTTCTTAAAGCGGTAGATGGAAAGATCTCATATATCTTACATGCCCAATTTTGCTTGTACATCTCTTACGTTAATCTTACAAGTGCGCAATTTGCTTCAACAAATGGAACTAAGAGTTTTATCTAAAATCCCATGGTGACTCATCTTCGGTTGGTCAAGTTTTTCCAACTCTATCCTCTCCTAATCCTCTTCCGCGTCTCTGATCCTTGAAGCTAGTGCACTTCTAGGTGAACAAATTTAAATTTCAGCCAACCTCGGTCACAAGTCAAATTGGTGCAAAATCAAGTTTAAGCAAGTAGGTGTAGGGGAGTCGATTTACTGTGTTCTGATGTTTATAGATCTGAATTTGCAGGATCTGGAATATGTTTTCTATTACTGAGATGCATTCTGAAATTTTTATGTTCTAGTTCTAGATATGCAAACAAGATTCTGGTAGTATTTTCTAGCAAACATTTCCTGCTTCGAAGTCGAGAACGTTGCAGCGGATTGTTTCAGTTGTTTTGTTACCATGGGTGATTAAGGGAGATGATAGTGATGATTAGTAAAGCAAGATATATGGCGGATTTCAGGAACACTTTCATGTGATTGGCAGCGGATCAGTAAGTAAGAGCAGGAGTTGAATTTTAGTCCTAACCCCTAAGCGGTTGTAAGGGTTGGTAAAGCAATTCGAACCATTACCTCAGTGTGTTTGAGGAGAGCAGTAATCTGAGCCGTCCAGTAAGTGACGTGGAATTACTTGGCAAAATTACTTATTGTCATCCAATATCGTAGATGTGCTTGCGCTATATATGCGCGTTTTTATACAAAAGCGTGTTGAAGAACAATTTACGTTCCTAATACACTTTCTGCATTCCACTTTAGCGGTACCAATAAGCCTACTACTGCTAACCTACCCCGTTCTGTTCAAGGTAGTGTTCTGCAATATGGAACATACCAGGTAACATTGACCAGGCCCAAACTTTGGGTATTCATGTTCTACGTAGGAATTCATAAAAGAGTCGAAGGGACAAACATTGTGAAGCAAAGAGAGTAGATGCTTTTGAAATTATGAGAATGAGAGGATAAGCAGAAAAAGGTACTAACTTCTTTTTGTGTCTCAAGGTCATTTGGGATAAGGATCTTGCAGCGAGCTCACCCGTCCCTTGGTACTTGCCTCTTGACAGAAGTCACTTCTCGCTCACCGGTTTTCGTCTGACAGCTATTGGACGTTTTCTTACCAAGAGCATGGTAGGATCTCTTTTTATACTGGTTCATTTTTTTATCAACCATGTGTATTTTGCACGTTTGCGGGTGAATATTGACCAGTGCTTTGGCTTATTGTTCTGTAGGTTGTCGCCCTGGAGTACACTGGACTTGCTCCGAAGGGAAGTCAAAGGGTTCAATCATTCCTGTCAAAAGCTGCAGAAGCGCTTGTTGAGGGTGGAAAGTGAGCACCTTCTTCCATATACTTCACTGTCTTCTATGTTAGCAATTTAAAACCCTCTCCTGAGTCAGATGTTCATATTCCTCATTTTTAAAAATTGGGCGCGAGGAACTTGATTGGTGTAGCCACATTCACCATTTAGTTGGTACCATCGTTATGGATTATTATAAGTCCATACTTGTCACTTTTATGAATCTAACTCTTTTTATCATGGCCATCTTCGTCGGCGTTGTCGTCATTAACTAAGCCTTTGTCCCGAACTAGTTGGGGCAGTTATACGTATCCGTTTGCTTCTCTTTTTTCCCCATCCTCTCCTTGCTAAGCACGTCCTGCTTTGTCATAGAGAGAAGTTTTTTACCGAGGGAAATTGCTCGTACTGGTTGCCACAGGCACCTAAAATTTCTGGGTTTTCATTTATAGTAATGTTATAAGCAATCCATACGCTCGATCCAGAAAAATTACGAGCTTCTTTGTTCTTTTCCTGTTTGTCTACGAGTAGCTACTGACAGAATCATATTACTGGTGTTCCAGGAAGGAGATTTTCACGCCAATGTACTTCTTCTTGGCTCGGAAGCCTCTGGATGGTCAGTAGCGCGGAGTGAGCGTTATTATCCTGCTACTTTGTGTGGGTTCTTCTTTTGTAGGGATTTCGACCGGTACAAAATGTTTGAACTGGGTATGCCCATGCTAAGCTGGTTTTCTGTAAGTTGCTTGTTTGTGCACTTAAGTAATCTCGTGTTCAAACATGGCAACACAAGCTCTGAGAGTTCACCCTTTTAGTGGCATCATAAAGGGCAATAAAAAGGGGGGAAAATCAGAAATTAATGGTCAGCATTTGCTCGATATCAACACCATTCTGTTGGTTGGTTAACAAAATATCGCTGTGAAAAAAGAGCGGCGGTTCTAGATACTTTTGACCCGAAAAGTCGATTACATAATAGTTCAAAAAAAGTAACAACCCTTTGGAATCATTGCCCGTTAATTACGTGAATTTTTATCTCTATCTTCTTCCTCTAACAAAAACCACTCTCCTAGCTTCCTTCCCCCAAACCAATCGTCACTTCCCCTGCTGAATCCACGAGGCAAGCCCACCATCATACGGACCACAACTGATGCCACGTTCCTCCCCTTTTTCCCGTGGCCGTCACCGCCATCGCCGCCGCAACACCACTCCATCAACCCCTGAGCACCTTTTATCCTTCACCCCGACTAGCCAACCTTGGTCATGAACACCTCCAACTCCATAACCACCATCATTTGTAAACATTCACAACAACTTAAAGCACTAACCTCTGTAGTTATCAAACTACAAGGCACAAAATATCTACGGACGGTGGCGGGGGCAGTACGTGGCACCAGTGGGCATGTGTACACCTACTACTCCCATATTTCATTATCCTGTACATCAGGCGTTTTAGGTCACATGTACGAAAATACCCACCTAAAATTTTGAGATTGCTTAAAAGGGATGCCATCTTGCATGTTAAGCTTTCACAAATTAAGAAAAGTGATATTTGAGCTTCACTTTCACCATTTGAGCTTTACTTGCAATGTTAAAGGTCTTAAAGGTGTTGCTATATATCCACTTTAGTGAAAAAAAGAAAAAGAAAATAGAGCTAAAATAAGGAAGTAATATTTGACCTCAACTTTTTACCATTTGAACTCTACTTTCAACTCTAGAGGTCTTAAAAGTGATGCAATATTAGATCTAAAATATCAATTTCTAAGTTTTAACCTTTTATATCAAGTGTCCACCTTAAGAATAATTTACTGGCTTCCCCGCCACTATCCCCAGAGTTATTGTTGGCATTTGATACCTTTTCTTCTATCTTTTCTAGTCACCACCATTAAAGTCATTAGTAAAGGCATCTTAAAGAGACCTCAAATTCGATTTAACTGGTGAAGTGTTTGCAGAATAATACTGCTCTAAAAAATTAGTCTTCACTGATAAATTATACAAACTAAAGGCATCGAGTCTTATAACGGATGGCATATTTGATATAAGGGAGGGAGCACTCTCCCTGTCCTGTGCTTGGTCAAAGGTTTGAATTTCACGAGGGGTGAGATGTTTGGGATAAAGGACAGACATGCAAAGGGTCTCTATATTTCCTGTGCAAGGTCAAAGATTCAAGTCACAGGGTGGGATATATGGGATAAGCAAGGGGGAGGACCATCCCATATTGTGCGGCCATCAATGGAAAAAAAATAATAAAAATTCTCATCCTACTAACTTAAGATGGTAGTTAAAAAATAGGACAAAGAAATTATCAAAATCGTGGTTGGTATTCTTAGCTAAGCAGCTATTTTGAAGCCCGTTACAATGTGACTATTCAGAAGACGATTTAGAGGCTGTTTGAAATTGATTTCATGATGGTCAAACTTTATTAAATTTAGATTAAATTAATTTTAAAATATTCGCCTAAAAAAGGTATTTACCTTCAATAATGCTTAGAACTTATTAAATTTAAACTCTTTAGAAGCCGTTTGAGATTGATTCTTAAAAAATAAATTTTGATTAAATCAGAATCAGTTTCTAAAATCAGTTTTAATTCATTTCAAGCATAATAGATTAAAAGTTGCTGAAGATGTTTGGATAAAAAGAGATTGAAGTTAGTTTAGTGTAGCAAAATTACCATATAGTGTATTTAAACTGAAAATGAGCATTTAATGCTATTTATATGTAAGGATATTTTGGTAAATCTCTTAGTCAAACCTGATTCTCCAAAATTGATTAAATCTTAATTCAAAGAAAATGAGGATTATGGATTTAATCACATTGGAGCAGATTTAATCAGTTTTGTTTTTTTTGCCAAACACTTTAAAACTGATTTAATCTGGATTTAATTAGGTTTGACCAATTTAGAATCAATACCAAACACCCTTTTAGTTTATCAAATTCTGATTTAATCAGTTTTTGAGAATCAGGTTTGACAAAGAGATTACCAAAATGTCCTCAAATATAATCAGAAAATAAACACCCCATTTAGATTTGAATTCACTATGTGGTAATTTTATCACACTAAACTTACTTTCATCCTTTTTTTTTTATCCTTACACCATAAACAACTTTTCATCAATTTTGCTTGAAATAGATTGAAGTTGATTTTAAAAAATTGATTCCGATTTAATCAAAATTGACTTTTGATAATTAATGTCAGACAACCTCTTACATGGCATTTGACATATATTTTGAAGGTCCAAACTGAATTGAATCAGACAATTAGTTCTTGACAAAAAAATTGAAGTAATACTAATTGGACCAAGCCTCTAAAAGCTAAAAAGAAATAAATACCCATGAAACTAGAAAAGTATGGATTTCAAATTGGGAAAATTACAAAAAAAAATGGATTTTGGGGTAAAATATTTGTAGATGAGGGGTTTATTTTGAAAAATTGTAAAAAAGTGGGGTGACTTTTCAAAATTTCTGAACAATGGGTAGACTTAAGAAAAAATGGGTTTTTTAAAATCAACTAATTTAGACTTCCCAGATTACCCTTCCCGCCAAAATCGTTGACCACTATTCTGGTACAAGTCGTTTTCTGCAAGAATGTAAGTACCGTTATGCAAAAATACTTGTCAGTTTCTGCAGATATACAAGTCGTTTCTGTCATTCGAACTGATGCAATACTAACTTTGTCTAAAAGAAGGGCTTATATTAGAATACCCAAAGATTTACCTAATATGAGCATAAATCTTGGTAGATTTGTGGGAGTCATTCCCAAATGACATTGATTCTCTGTAAAACTTATGCTGAAAAATTACTCAAACTAATCTCATTAGTACTCTAATTACTTTTAATCAACACTCAACCAAAGAAGCTGTTTCCAAGAACACCCAGATTAGGTTTTATCTAAACTTCTATTTTTTTCTGACTGTAAATTTGTATTTCCTAAGATACTTTTGAGATGCATAAAACTATAGACAGTTTTGTGGTAATACTTTAATGAAGACCAATAGTGCTTGAAATTTTGGAGCAATGTTCCCTTCATCGCCAGTATAGACAACAAACCATTCAATGTTCTCTTCATCGCCAGTATAGACAAAAGATGGTGCTCCATGGTGCCAATAATGATCATTAGTAAGATACTTTTGGTAGAAGATTTTGGAGCTCTTGGGTTGGAATATGAAGTTGTCTAAAACTTGGGAGAAAAAAATAAATTTTGTATGAAAATATTGGTTTTGTTTTGTTGGCTTGTTTTGCAAGTGAAATTTGATAGGCATTAGCGAGAAAGTATGCTGACATTGATTCAAAATCTATGTATATTGTACCCCACCATGTGCATATCAGGTAAATCTTTGAGTGCTCTAATATAAGTCATTCATTTAGACAAAGTTAGTCATTTATTTACAGTCAGAAGAAAATAGAAGTTTAGATAAAACATAATCTAAGTGTTCTTGGAAACAGCTTCTTTGGTTGAGTGTTGATTAAATGTAATTAGAGTGCTAATGAGATTAGTCTGAGTGATTTTTCAGCATAGATTTTACGGAGAATCAATATCATTTGGAAACGACTCCCACAAATCTGTCAAGATTTATGTTCATATCAGGTAAATCTTTGGGTGTTCTAATATTAGCCCTTCTTTTAGGCAAAGTTAGTATTGTATCAGTTCGAATGGCAGAAACGACTTGTATATCTGCAACAACTGACAAGTATTTTTGCATAACCATACTTGCATTCTTGCAGAAAATGACTTGTACCAGAACAGTGGTCAACGATTTTGGCGGGAAGGGTAATTTGGGAAGTTCAGATTAGTTGCTTTTAAAAAAACCCATTTTTTCTTAAGTCTACCCATTGTTCAGAAATTTTGAAAAGTCACCCCACTTTTTTACAATTTTCCAAAATAAACCCCTCATCTACAAATATTTTACTCCAAAACCCACTTTTTTGTAATTTTCCCTTTCAAATTTAATAGTTCTTAGAGAGTCTCTGATTTGGCTCAAAGACGCAAATACTCCTAAAGACGTCCAACGCTCTTGATCCTCGTTTTCGCTTTACGTCTCTTACCGCTGGCTTCCACTTCAACATATTTTTCATCCTAATTGTCAAACATTAAGGCTGTAGCCTTTAGTATTTTTATTTTTATTTTTTATCTATCTATCATGCCTGCTCAAAGATTATGTCAATTTCACCATTTTCTCTTTAATGCAATATACACTATCTCACCAATTCCGTAAGAAACATCCTACAGTCCATCCTTCCTTGGAATCGTCCCACCGACTCGGCCAGCAGGTTCTGAGGGTCACATCGCGGGGTAATAGCGGTTGTCTCCGGCAATTACAGCGAGGAGAAGGAGCATGTGGGCGCTGCGTGCTTACGTCGTGCACTTGCTTGAAACCAACAACGTCGCATTTGTCAGCCTTACGCGGTTGGTGGTCCATCAATTCGATTCGGCCAAGTCAGTGAAAAGACGAATCTCTCTGAGACGAAGGCACTCCGATTGTGAAGATCAATCTTTGACCACAAAATATGCGGATTGCAATCAATAGCACAGAGGATTTCTCTGTTTCGTTCGGAAGATCTTTTAGTGCGCGGTTGGCCTTTGGCATGGACAAAGGTGAGGAGACTGGTGGTTGTGTCTTGGCCATGAATCTGCTGTCGCTCTAATTCAGCGGTCGGTGACCCCGCCTCTTATCAAGAATACTATTGGATGGGACAAAGTTACTAGTCCTTTTTGCAAATTGCACGTTCTCATTATTAATTCACCCCAAAGAAAAGGGAGAAAACTCGCATGTAACATTAAATAATGCTCTGCGAATTCGTGACATTTATAAGCGATGAAAAACGAGTATCGTTACGAATGACTATTACAGATATTTATAAAAATGTCGCAACTTGAACATAATAAAATAATACTGTATATCTTTTAGCCACAAACTATTGAGGTCGATAGATCAAGAGACAGACTCCAAAAAATTTGAATGGGAAAGCAAAATACATTGAAATGGTCCCCCAGTCAATAGACGCCTTTCATGTGCTTTGCTCTTGAGTTGACGTCTCCATCTACCTAATACTCCAATACACGGCAGATCCCGGTTACAATTTTTTCAATACACAACACGACCAAACTATTTCTTGCCAGGATTCTTCTCGTGCATAAAAATCAAGATTAAGTTTTTTGATTGAACGAATGAACAAGTTGGTCAATCCAAATATTATCATCAAATAAGAACTAGGTACCCACGCCCCATAGCAATTAGTATGATAACATCATAATAAGGTTAACACGTTCAATGATAATATGGTTTTTGCAATGAATAAGGTGCAGGTAAATATATTTGTGCGTGAAATTTGATATCGAAAAGGTGAGTTAACATCGTTGTTGCCAGCCAGCCAACGGAGAGAATAGGACCTAAAGCATCTATTAATGGGTGAAAATTTGATATCGAAAAGGTCAGTTAACATCGTCGTTGCCAATCAACGGAGAGAATAGGACCTAAAGCGCTTCATATTGCCTCCAAAGGTATCACCGAGAAACTTTTAACTTTTTAGCGACAGAAAATAGAATGAAATGCACATAAGAAAGATCACCAAAAAAGGATTGAAGACATAAAATAAGATTTCGTGAGAGACAATCTGTCATGTGCCCGGTACATCTCAAGCCAAAAACATATGATCATATTGTGTCTAAACATTTCATCATTCAGACAACAGAAGACAGAATCAAGTCAGTAGCGTCCACCCCCACGACCCCCTTCGGACCAAAATGACCGGCACGGCCGGCGGCCTCGCCGGCGGCGGCGTTGACTCCGGAGACGCCGCCTCCATGTGGGCCATGGTGGTCGTCGTCGTGGTGGCTTTCTCCGGGCGGGTGGTAGTACAACCGGGCCGTGTGTGGGCAGTGGGAATGAAATCTGGCCGCTATCCTCACCCCTGCATCCAACAACTCCATGTATTTGGCCATCTCTCTCTCTCTCTCTCTGTGTCTTGATTTGTCTGTCTCCTTCTCCCTCTAAAAGATTTTCTCGGAGGAGATATAGAACCAGAGAGGAGAAGAAGGGGAAATTTTGGGAGAGAAGATGTTAGAAGACTGACCAAATTCCAGAGCCCATGAAATGGGAGAGACGCATTGCTTGAGAGGAACGGAGAGGCGTTATATGTGCATTATATAATAGCTGGCTTGCGCTCTTTCCATGGCCTCTCTCTCTTCATGTTTTCTTTAATTGCGTGATTCTCCCGCTTATTTTCTTATGGTCCTGCTACTTCAGTGTATTTGCACACGCCTTAGGGTTTTTCTTCCTTGAACTCCTTGGCCCAATCCTCGCCCTTTTGGTAAAGTTTGGTGCACAAAATGTACACCTTATGCATGAGTGTGACTTTCGATACCAAATTATGCTAAGGGTTTAAAAGTCAATGACTTAACGTCTAATATAGCTTGACTTAATGAGATAAGTAAAGATTTGTCGACAGTTCAGAATAAGCTTTATGAATAACGGGTTCGGGCTCACCCGCAAAGCTAGGTAAACCAAACTCAATCCTATTTGGCAATCCTATATATGATGACTGCAACTTTTTTATGAGAGTTGTGTTTTGACAGTTTTATGACGTTTTTAGTTCAAGGTTGACGTTTTACAATTGAGTTCTATTCTCTTTGGCCGCAAGGTTAACATAATTCGTGAGTGTTACTCTTATTAAATTATTATTATTATGACTTTGTGGTTGCCTATTAGACAATCTACCTCAATTTTTTTCCCCAATCTTAGTAGATAACAACTTTTAAAGTTGAAGATTTTATAATGTTCAAGCAAAGAGAAAAACCCAAAATTTGACCGAACGACCTTATCAGCAAAATCAACACGGATCTTGTCCGACGAATTTTCATGTGGTAGCACTTTTGATTCTAGGACTTAAAAAATTTGTGCTTGGGGCGATTCTTTAATTATACAGGGTTCAAAACAACAAACTAGGAATACCGGGGCAATACAGGAAATATTAAGAAATGTTTGTGGAAACCATAAAGTCTTGTACAGGACTTGTAACGCAAGCCCTTCTAGTTACGTTGGACTCGCGTGAAATATTCCCCGCGTTTTAGGTGATGGGTGAAGCCGGTACTTTGACTTTTTTTCTCAATTTAACAAATTATTATGTCTCTTTATTACCATGACTCTGTCCAAATCCCTTTCCCACTTTAAGTTTGGTTTGCCGTTTTAACCATTACATTATATTCATGTAAACACAATCATCATAGTAACGACAATCTTAACGAATATGAAAGGTTCATCGTTCCAGAATCCATTGAACGGGTAGTTTTAACGTTGAGATGTTTCGTTTGTGAATACGAAACATAGTAAAAAAAAAAAGTGACGAAACATGTCACGTTATATTTTGTTATATTTCAGTATACATCTAAACTGACTCATCAGAATGGTAGCCGATTCCTGAAAAGGGTTGTAAGTGGCGAAAGTTTGCCTTTTCTTTTTAGATGAGTTGGATAAAGACACCAGCTGAACTAGGTGAACACGTAACTGTTGTTACAGATAACAAGACGTTATCTACTTTCGCATATATCTTTATTGAAGGCTTCAACAAGGGTAAGTTTGACATTTTCTTCTTCTATTTGAGAATAAGGTATGTTGTAATGTTTGAGGTGGTACATATTATCTTGAGATATCTAATAACTTAGCAGGAAGTATTAAAGATGGTAATTGAAAATGATCAGGCCTGTTCGTTTAATATTTTTATTTTCAATTTTACTTTATTTTTTCATTATTATCATTTTCCTATCGAGTTAGAAAATATGATTGTGTACTTTTATCATTTTGACAAATATTTTTGACTCTTTTTCTTTGACAATGGATACAAGCCGATTGAGAAAAGGTATCCAGTTAGAAAAATAAGTGTTTTCACGTTTTCGTAATGTTAAGATAAAAAATGGTAAACGTACAGAATAAGAGGAATTATTTTTTATCATCATCGAAAAAACCCGAAAATAAAATAAATGAACGGGGCCTTTGTTCTGCTACATTTGGTTAGCTTGGATAAATGTGAAGAAAATTAAAATAATATGTAACAATTACACTCACGATCACAGAGAGCATTTATTTCCTTACTTTTTCTTTGCAAGAAAAAAATGTGCCACTTCAGGAAAATTTTAACAGATGCAAGAAATGTCGTTTTTCTTTTTAATTACTGATTGTTACTAACCGAACTCTTTGTAAAGATTTCATTTCCTTCCATCTTTGTTGCTTTTCTAATACAAATCAAGCCTTGAAGACAAAATATATTACAAATAAGAACGTCAGACACGGGATTATATACTTATATAGTTCTCTATCTCTTCTACGTCATTCGGAGATGATTAAAACCAAAATAGTTGACAATTAAGAAAATCGATAGTCGTACTCTATTCCTTACGACCGACACTCAAGTTCTATCGCCAAAGATAAAAAAATAAAAATTTAGCAAAACCTTTAAAAAAAAGTGCATTAAAAGTCTAACGGGCAAAAGCGGAGTCACGGTGGGCTATTTCAAACAAATTGATTAAAATAATGAACACCAGTACAAATGTCGCCATAAATTAAGAGAGAGAGAGAGAGAGAGAGAGAGAGAGAGAGAGAGAGAGAGAGAGAGGTCCTCCCCTCACGCCCAAGCAAAGGAAGGAATAGAAAGAGCGGTGGGAAGATGCCACTAACTCAAAGTTTGGTGGAGATGTTTTATGTGCGGGGCCAGCAACCGTTCACCAACAAAGTGAGGTTAGCCTTAACCTTTATCAATTCGTTGCTACTAAATTAGTCATATATATATATATATATATATATATATATATATATATATATATATATATATATATATATTTGAGTCTCAACAAAGTGATGAATGGTAAGAGACTAATAAGACTGGAACTCTGTTTAGCCGTCATCTGGGGACGGCACTGTCTCTCGTTTGGGTGTAAAAAAGTCAGACTCGTAATCATTCACAAATTTAACATTTCTCACCAATTTATGTGTTACCTTATTTCTTGACCTTCTGACTAGTAGCACTTCGTAAGAAGACATTTGAAATTTCTCTTCACGTGAAATGTATTACATTTCTTTTTTCTTTTTTTTTTTTGAGAGAAAGAAGATTAGAAATGTATTTCTAGGATAGGAAGGGAGTTACACCATGTCCACATATACAAGTAAAGACTCATAGATGACATTCACATCTGATAGGAATAACAATAAAATAAAAAGCCTACATCAAAAATCAAAAGTGACAAAATAAAATAAGAAAAACATACAAAAACCTACAAAGATATATGATATTTTTTGTTTTTGCTTTTTATAGAGATGCACTAACCAGCTAAACATAACCAGCTAAAAATAAAATAAAAACCAACTAGAAAAGGATAACTGTAACACCCCAGATTTATTTTTTTTTATAATCAGGATACTTGTATAAGTACGAATTAGAATGTATTGTGAGTTTGAATTAAATAGTCGGCCGAAAAATCAATTTAAATTTTTCTTACTAAAAGTGAGTTATACTTTTGGGATTAGATGACTCAAAATTTAAATTTGGGCTTTAGCATGACCCATTTATAAAGTTAGAAAATTTTGGGACATAATGGGTATTTTGCAATTCTTATTATGTTAGGAATATAATTACATTCCTTTTAGGCTCATGATTTAAGTGCAATATAATTTTTAGGAGCACACAAACTTCAGAAGAGCCTCTAAAGAATCTCTTGGAAGAATACTTTTCAGATTTTGGTCATTACATTGAGGTACGATCTTATTTTGATATTGAGATTGAGGTTTGTGGTAAAAACCTACATAAGTTAATGTGATTGATAGAGTCTAATAGAAATTTTGGGTATTATTAAATTAGGGTTTTTGATATAATTTGTTTGAGACGATCAAGACTTGGAGTTGATTTACGCAATTGAGGTAATGATTTTCTCACGCATTTACCCCATCTGAATTCTGATTATCGATCCGTTCATCAATTGATTTGTTGTTTAAAGAGATCTATTGATTCTTTAGAACCCTAATTACATTCTTGATCGTTACGCTAAATAGTTCTTTGTACTTCTGATTATTAACTTTGATTCGTGATCTTTTTATTGTAAATCTTTGTAGCAAATTCAAAAGTCTGTAACTTTGTCGTTCCTTGGCCAATTTTAGTGTTCTTACACTTTTTGAAAATCTCAACTAGTTTACTACAACTTTGTAGTTTTGGGTTTTCCGAAATTTGAAGTGATCCATATTCAAAAATAGACTTGAACATTGTTATGCTTATATTTCTGCCAATTCAGGTCAGCCAATTTCGATTTGTTGTATCTTATTTGTTTCTCATTGGTTTTTAATGATCTTTAACATTCTGAAATCCTTGAAGAGTCTTATTCAACTTTTTACTTTAAGGTTTTATCAGAATCCATTTGATTCTTGGCTTAAATTGAGTTTGAAAGTTATTTGTCAGTGCAGACTTTTCTGTTTTTGACACTGTAAACAGCCCACTTCGATTTGCTCTATCTCCTTTGTTTCTCATTGGTTCTTCATGATTCTAGACGATCTGAAACCTTTAAGAGTTCTCTTAAACTTCTTAGTTTTGTGTTTTTATCAGAATCTATCTATTTTTCAAACAAAATTCAGTTTGAAATTTATTCGTCAGTGCAAAAGTTATTGTTTGACACTGCAAATCAGCTCACTTTGACTTACTCCATCTTATTCGTTTCTTATCCGTTTTTGATGATCTTAGACGTTACGGAAACAGTAACGAGTCCTTTTCCTTTGAGTTTTCTTAGAATTCATCAATTTTATTGTTGAAGGTAGCCCTTGAATAAAACTATTCTGCGTAGAATCGTGTAAACGAGAATGATTTTGTCTGCTTCAAACTCTTTGTGTTTATTAAGTTGATTTGGTATATGTTTTTATAAGGTGGAGAGCCATGTCACAGTGTATGTGACTTGTCTATTTCTGACTTACTCACGTGGATTGGAACGTGGGCTAGCTCAGCGGGATGAGCTAGAGATCGCGATCTTAATTTCTGAACCTTATCTCACGTGTTAGTGATGGCACGCGTGACACATTTCTGAATGGCTCTAGTGGTCTTCGTCTTGGTACTCATTGAACATTTGGATTTTGATATCTGATCTATTTGAAGAAGTTTCTAACATATCTGAAGTATTATTGAATTCATTAGAGTCTTTTTGAAATGTAAGTTATCTTTATCAGAACCTGTAAAAATGTTTTGAACTTAGATTTGTATTATTTTAAACACATTGAAACCTTTTGACCCTTTGTAAATTTAGTTATATATGATAATTCCTTACTTTGAGGTTGTATTGTCTGTCGATACGAGCTATTTGATCTTGTTGCTAATCAGATTTCTGAATTGAAAGTTAGTGCATTGGTTTTGGTATTCGCCATGCACCTTGGTATCGTACTTTATCACCTCCAAGTACTATTATCGATATAGCGTGCTTTGTACTCTGTGGGTGGGTGGGTGTGTGCGATTATCTTTACTGGGCTTTGTGCTCACCCCTTACTTTCAGGTTATCAAGCAGTGCTTGGAGCTGTACAAAGGATTCTAAAGTATGGCTAAGTAAGAAGCTTTTTAGGGAAGGATTTTCCTTTTATATTTATTGTACTATTAGATTTGGCTTTAGATTTTATTCTGGAGCTCCATTAGGAGTACTTGATATCAATGTAATAGTTTTAAGCCGGAGTGACATTTATTGATGTTTCTTGGAGACTTATTCTTAGATACTCTGATTACTCATTTTGGGAGACTTTTGGATATTTTGAGATTTTCTTCTTTGTTTATTTGAAATTAACGCTTCGAAAAAAATCGGGGTGTTACAATAACTATTAGCTAAAAATTGGGTAGGATGAAGTAAAACAGCCAATCAAAAAATGTCAGCATTTTGTCAACCACTGGCCCAAACCCAAGATATGTGTCTCTGTCGCTGGCCTCGATCCCCATGCACCCACTCTGGCCAGAATTACCACCTTCTCCAGCTATCATACTGCTGTCAAACCCTAGAGGACACCAAACCAAAACATCGTTAGGAGCGCTTCACAACGATCAAAATCGTCAGGCAAATCATCCTCACCTTGGCCCATCAGAATCCCCGACCGAAGCCATCGGAATCATCAACCCTCACTATCAGCACCCTTGGTCCCTCACAACTACTTTCAAACGGAAGAAAAAGACATCATCAATTAAAAGCCCCTCACAACCACCCAGTGGCCCCTCACTGTTGAAATCATTAAACAAAACCACCTTGACCCATTAGCTTCCAAACCAGCCTAAATCAAAAAACTTACAAGCAGTGCAAAATCCTCAACGCCGTCTATCACAGCCTAACAAACCTTTTGATACCAAGGAAAGTAGGTTCGCAGTCGACGTGGAGGTGCCACAAGGAATGCAGTCCGAGTCAGATGCCAAGTGTGATGATGTGAGACACAGCAAGGGTGGAGCAATGGCAGAGACCAAATGCTTTTTAGACAGAGCCTGAGGCTGGTAGTGCTGCGAGGGCGTTGACGCAGAGTGAATACACGACGACAGTCACAGTCCGATGCTTAGGTCCAGAGTCAAGGTCATGTATGTTTCTTTCTCTAGGATTCTAGAGTGAGAAAGTGAAGATGTTCTGAGAATGCCCAAATGTCAGAAAATGTCCCACCTTCCAAATGAATTCTCAGAAGTGGCGAAGCCCCCAAGAGAGTGGGTGATGGTATCAAGAGTGGTGTCAGTAGGCGTGTGCAAGAGCCCTGTAGCTTTAAAATTTTTTAAGTCTAGAAAATGCAACTTCATTGATAACAAAAGATAGGCAACATGCCTTGGTACATGGGAGTTGAGTACATGGAAGCTTGCAAAATAAAAGAAAAAAATTACAAGTGTGGAAAATGCACTAGGAAGGCTAAGGCTTGGGCGGTTGGTTCAAACGTCCCGGGCTTAGAGTTTGAGCTCGCCAGATGCAATTTTTTCGGTGAAGACGAACTTGAGGCCCCTGCACCACTTGAGACAGTGACCGAATTTTCGATGATAAGGGCAGTAGTTGGGATGGGCTAGGTCTTCTGGGATAGGTTCAGTGTTGGCATTGGGCAGGGTGATGGCATTGTCATTAATCCATGTCTTGAAGAGAGCTCTGACAGTCTTCAAGTCACATGGGTATTCCAGGGTAGGCATCGGCTGCCTTCTCTTGTCAGGGCGTCCATCCCTTCCTTAGAACTGACGCTTGCGGTTGTTGTCATCGTTACTGGCTGCTTCCGTCGTCGCGGCCAAGGCAATATGAGGTTGGGTTTTGGGGTCTTTGACAGACCGATCGAGTCATAGATGCATCGCGCGGCTTCTTTGAGATGTCCCTAGGACCGAAGCTTGAGGTTTTCAAGGTAGACCCTATATGTATCTTTCATGTTCTTGATGCAAATGGGTACATGGGTTTCATCTTTGCTGAAATCAGTGCATTCCAAGCACTTGTGATGAAATCGCGTAACATAGGTGTTGAGATCTTCCTCGGGGTTCTGGCGGATTCCGACAATGTCAACGATGGTCACACGTTCCGTCTCATAGTGGAACTTGTTAAGGAAGAGTTGGACCATGTCGGACCAGGAGTGGATAGTACCGTTAGGAATTTGATGATACCAAGAGTAGGCGAGGCCAGTTAGGGACTTGTGAAATTCCTGAAGCTTCAAAGTGTCGTCCTTCCCGTAATGCTCTAGGGAGCCAGCAAAATGGGTGATGTGCTTGCGGGCATTGCCCTCTTTGCCATTGACCAGGGTGAATGATTGTTGCTTGTACTTGACAGGGTAGGGCTTGGTAGCAAGGTTGCCAGAGTAGGGGGCATGGCCTGACAGCTTAGAGGGGGAGTGGGGTAAGGATGACTGCTTGAGATGGTGAAGGAGGGCATCAAAGTCATGCTTGGTGATGTACGACACATGTGAGGGTTTGTGCCCTGTCGGGATGATTCGGGCACCAGAGCCCCCAGACGGTGAAACCTGAGGCATTAAGGGGATGACGATGGTCGAGAGGGGTTGGTGGTGGGGAGTAACTTGTTGGGGCATGGTTTGCATATGGGTAGTGTCAGCTGCTGGAGGCCAGTCATCAGGAAAGGTCGATTGGAGTAAGCCATGGGAATGACTTGTGTTTAGGTTTCGGCTGATTATGTTCGGGTATGGCTCCATCTCAATTGATTCGTGAGTCTCCGAAGTGCTTCGAGCAAGGGTAAGGCGTGGCGCCGTAGGCTGAGGTGCCATGAGTCCTACTGTCGAGGGTCGGAGGACCAAGGCAGCGGTGTCCGCGACATTGGGACCTGAGTAGTGTCCAAAACTAGCCTAGGCCTTGAAGGCTGAATCTAGGGGGGAGGGCCAACCCTAAAGCTTGGGATGGAAGGGGTGAGCAGCAGACACAGGGTGGGGAGCTCTAAGGCCTTGAGAAGTTGGCATTTGTGAAGTCAAGACTTGGATGGATTTTTGCATTTCTAAGATGACAGCCTTAAGAGCAGATTGAGAGTCTTGAAGGTCGGTGATGGTATGAGTAAGGTGTAGGATTGTGGCATCGACAATCGCGGCCACATCGGGTGCATACATCGTAGGGGGAGCCTAGAGTTGGTTGTGACTGGTCTCCTCTTGGTCCTCTAGGTGATGCTCATCTTGGATGACTTGGTTGAGGCTTTGGCTGGTAGTCCTGCGTTGCTGATGAATGGTTGCTTGGGGTGTGTCGGGCACGTGACAAACTGCACTGCGATGCTCACCTCCCCAGCAGAGTGGCCAAAATAATGCCAAGGAAAGTGGGTTTGCAGTCGACGTGGAGGTGCCACAAGGAATGCAGTTTGAGTCAGATGCCAAGTGTGATGATGTGAGACACAGCAAGGGTGGTGTAAGGGCAGAGACCAAGGGCTTCCAAGATAGAGCCTGAGGCTGGCAGTGCTGCTAGGGCGATGTCATAGAGTGAATACACGACGACAGTCACAGTCCGATGCTTAGGTCCAGAGTCAAGGTCCTGTATGTTTCTCTCTCTAGAATTCTAGAGTGAGAAAGTAAAGATGTTCTGAGAATGCCCAAATGTCAGAAAATGTCCCACCTTTCAAATGAATTCTCAAGACCTCTATTTATAGAGGTTGAGATGATGATGTCATCACGCGACTGTCGAATCACATATTCACGGACTGTCGAATCGCATATTCACCCGCCCTGCCCTGCACAACGTTGCTCTGTCTGTCTAGAAAGACTGGCTCCCACAGCGTCAGCGTGGCCAGAGAACCCTTTGATCTAGCCACCAATCCAAGCCCTTATAGAGTCCCACAGACCTGGCAGCGGTGGGGAAGACCCGACGCCCAGCTTCAGGTGGACTAGGAGCGATGCCCTCAAAGACCTACTCCCGTCTCAGAGTGACCCGGGCGTCATAGTCCCTAGGGGTGCCGACACGAGCCCCTAGTGTCGGAGCACATAGGCCAGTCACGAAGACACCCTGGCAGAGATAGTGTCCCAGATGAGTCGCCTATCCCCGCGGGTGAGTCCTTGTGCTGGAGCACTCAGAGCGCATCAAGGTAGCATCCCGGAGAAGCAGTCTACCCGACTGGCCGAGGTAGCATCCTGGAGGAGCCGTCTACTTGGCAGAAGGGGAGTTGAAGAGCTCTCTGATGGAGATAATGTCCCGGAGGAGTCGCCTATTCTCGCGGTGAGTCTTTGTGCTGGAGCACTCGGAGCGCGTCAAGGTAGCATCCAAGAGAAGCCGTCTATCCGACTGGACGAGGTAGCATCCTAAAGGATCCGTCTACCTGACAGAAGGGGAGTTAAAGAGCTCCCTGGCGGAGATAGTGTCTCGGAGGAGTTGCCTATCCCCGCAGGATGTTGCACATTCCGGAGAGTGGGTCGAAGCATGTTCCACGACCAAGGCAAGGTGCGCATGGTGTGGTGAAAGGATGGACCGATGCAAGGAGCATGGTAGTGTGACAGAGAGCCAGGGGCACGACTGTGTTAGTGGCACGACGGAGTGAGTAAGGTGCCGGGGGCATGTCTGTGTTAGTGGCGCGGCGCATGGGCGCTATAGAGTGAGTGAGGTGCCGGGGGCACGTGTCATGGAGATGGCGCACAGGCGCGATGAAGTGTATATGGTGCCTGGGGGCACGACATTGTGACAGAGAGCCTCAGGGAAAGGCTGTATCAGCGGCACGACGCATGGGCACTGTAGAGTAAGTAAGGTGCCGGGGGCACGTCTGTGTTAGTGGCGCGTTGCATGGGCACGATAGAATGTGTACGGTGTCAGGGGCTCATGTTATGGAGATGGCGTAGCGCATGGGTGCGACATAGTGCGTATGGTGCCAAGGGCACCGTAGTGTGATAAGGAGCCAGGGGGCGCGACTGTATCAGTGGCATGATGCATGGGCGAGACGAAGTGAGTAAGGTGCCAAGGGCACGTCTGTGTTAGTGGCGCGTCGCATGGGCGTGATGGAGTGCGTACGGTGCCGGGGGCACATGTCATGGAGATGGCGCAGCGCATGGGCGCAATAGAGTGCGTATGGTGCCAAGGGCACTGTAGAGTGACAAGGAGCCAAGGGGCGCGACTGTATCAGTGGCGCGGCGCATGGGCGCGGCGGATTAAGGAAGGTGCCGGGGGGCACGTCTGTGACGTCTTGGCGATGGGGGTCGCGGAGTGATGTCCGGGCGATGGGGGTCACGGAGTGACGTATGGGCGACGTGGTCACAGAGTGATGTATGGTCCCTTGAGGAGTAGTGAAAATGTTAAGGATGGATGGCCAAGGGCAAACCCTTGGGGGAAGGCCAAGGCCAACCTCAGGGGGAGGCCGAGGCCAACCCCAAGGCGGAGGCCAAGGCCAACCTCCTTGGGCAAGTGCCATGGCGCGTCGATTGATGATGTGCGAAGTGCGACGGTCAAAGCGTGATGTGGCGTCGCACAAGGATGAGCTTCTTAGTGACGAAGTCATGTAACAATAGTGAGAAGTGCACGTGACTTGAGCATGCATGTTTTGACTGATTGTGAGTGTTGAATATTGACTGTTGGTTGTGCGGACGTGTCATGAAAATTGGGACCCCCAGTTGGCCTTTGGGTGAAACCAGAATAGGTTGGGAATACCTTTCTAGAGAAAGAGGAAGGGGGATCAATGGAAGAAGGGGGGCTAAAAAAACCTAGAAGAAAGAACCTTGATCTAGACTCACCAACCCTTCTCCAACCCGTGGTTCCCGAAGTATGTTGGCTCTTCTTCTTGTCTTTATATGTTTTTCACTTTCCATTTTAGAGGAATATATTCATGTTAGGCATTCTAGATGTATCCAACCACAAACTTAGTACATTGAAAGTATGTGCGGCGTAGGAAAGAGGGTAGCGCATCAAGCTACAACCCTAACGAAGCCCACCATAACCTAATCGTGGAGCATCCCAAGGATCCTGACAGCTTAACCCCTCATCAAGCTCCAATTGATCTTCGGTGCCGAAAAACGTGGATAACCAATTGTAATGTCGTCGGCCGTCTAGCTCAGTGTCGCCACCTAGATCCTACACGAAAAACCCTAACTAAACATCAAACTATTTGATGTTTAGTTAGGGCTTTTCGTGTGGGATCAAGGAGAGGTAGGTGTCCTTCTCCCTCCAATAGATTTTCTTGGAGATCGAGAGAGAGAAAGATCACAAGAGAGAGAGAGATCAAGAGAGAGAATGTTAGAAGACTACCCAAATTCGAGACCCCATGAAATCAGAGAGACGCATTGGTTGAGAGGAACAAAGAGGCGTTATATGCGCATTTTAGCTGGCTTGTGCTCTTCCCATGGCCTTTCACTTTATGTTTTCTCTAATTGCATACTTCCACTTATTTTCTTTTAGTCCTGGTACTTTAGTGTATTTGCACACGCCCTAGGGTTTTTCTTCCTTGAACTCCTTAGTCCAATCTTCGCCCTTTTGGTAAAGTTTGGTGCGCAATACGTACATCTTATTTTTTGTTTTGCATGAGTGTAAGTGTCAATAACAAATTATGCTATGGGTTTAAAAGTCAAATGAGTTGACGTCTATATAGCTTGACTGAATAAAATAAGTAAAGAATTGTCGACCGTTCCGAATAAGCTTTACGAATAACAAGTTTGGGCTCACCCACAAAGCTAGGTAAGCCAAACTCGATAATATTAGGCAATCCTGTATATGATTCAAAACACATAATCAAGAGATACTAGGGCAAAAATGGAAATAGCAAGAAATGTTTGTGAAACCTAAAAAGTCTTGTGCATTATTGTAACCGCATACCCTTCTAGGTACACTCCCGGCGTTTTGGGTGACGGGTTACGCCGGTACTTGACTTTTTTTTTTTCACTCTTTAACTAATTAAGTCTCTTTATTACCGAGACCATGTCTAAATCCTTTTTAAGTTCGGTTTGCCGTTTATATCATTACATAATATAAATGCAATCGCGATCATAATAGTAATTGTAATCGTAACGCTTACGTTTGACTCATTGTTGCATAATTTATCGAAAGCGTGATTATAACATTTAGATATTTGATTTTGATGAATAACGGTTTAGAACCTAGTAGCAAAGTTACGAAATCCATCACGTTATATTTATTTTTGATATTATAGTAAACATCTAAATTGACTCAATGAATTGCTACAAATCCTTGAAAACCATTGTAAGTAGTATAATATCGCCTTTTCTTCTTAAATGAGTCGGATAAAGACAGGAACTAAACTAGGCGACCACGTAACTTTTGTTACAGTAACAACATGATATCTAGTTTTGACATTTTTTTTATTTGAGAATAAATATCCTTGTAATGTCCGAGGTGGTACATGTTATCTTGAGATATCTAATTACTTAATGACCTCCTTCAAGGTGAATATTCGAAGTTATACCCCACTAGCTAGTAGACAAAATATCAAATTATGTTTAGATGCCATGAAGTTTTCCAACATGGAACATAATTAGAGAATCTTTACTATTAAGGGGAACATTACTCTCCAATATTTCCCTTAATAGGCTGGCATATGTCCATTTATCCCTTTCAAAGATTAAAGATTACTTAATATGAAAATGTTCGTCCTGACTTTTAGGCTTTATCTGAATAATAAGTTAAAAAAAAAAAAGTGGAAAGTGAAATTGACAGAAAGTAAAAATGTTTTCCTGCATTTGATTAGCTTGAATAACTTTAAAGAAAGTTACAATAATCAATAATACCATCTTAGAGAACATTTATTTCCTTACTTTTTCTTTGCAAGAAAATAAATGTGTCACTTTAGGAAATTTTTAACAGATGCAAGAAATTCCCTTTTTTTTTTTCAGTTATTGTTTCTTAGCGATAGAACTATTGTAAAGTTCAAGAATTTTCATTTCCTTCGATTTTCATTGCTTTTCTAATACAAACGGAGCCTTGGTGTACGGTTGATAAATAACAACAAACGTGGGTTATATACACTTACATTTCTCTATGTCTATATCATTCAAAGATGATTACGACCAAACTAATGCACAATCGGTAATTATTGCACTATGTTGCTTACGAATGGTATTGAAATCCTATTGCTCAACATAAGAAAATCACCTAAACATTTTAATAAGTGTCACTAAAACTTTTAGAACAATTTTTGGCTCATACCCGGATTGTAGAAATCTTTCTTCAATCCCGTGTATAGTGACAATTAACAGTTGTTAAATGTTTCTAGTGATTTTTCTTCTAACACTATCAGCGACAAATATTAACAGCACTTTTTTAACGTTAATAAATAAAAGTCACTAAAAATACTTAAAGATGATTTTAGTGTCGCTATACATGGAATTGGAGGAAGAATCCTTCAACAGAGATAGCAGCCAATTTTTTTCAAAATTTTATGGATAAAAGTAAGTCCAATAACCTGTTTTCAACAAATTTGATCAAATTAATCAACACTTGTACTTGAATATCACCATAAATTGAGAGAGAGAGAGAGAGAGCAGTGGAATGATGCCCCTTGCCACAAACACGAAGTTTGGTAGGCTACTCTAAGGAAAAAGTTTTATGCTGGGGCCAACAACCGTTTACCAACAAATTAGTCGAAGTAGAGATGTCAAATAGGCCGGGCTTGGGCCGGCCCAGCCCAAGCCCATCGGGCCTCCAGCAAATCGGGCCGGGCCAAGGGGGCTGCCAACAGGGCTGGGCCGGGCCTGGTTCTGGGGATATCTGGGCCCGGTCCAAGTCCAGGCCCTAGGCCCAAATTTAGGGCTGGGCTTGGGCCGGGCCGGGCCCGGGCCCAATTTTTTTTCTTGTTATTCAAGGTAAGGGTTTTTTTTTTAATTATGATAATTTGTTATTAGGGACGCTTTATTAAAGCGTCCCTAACAGCAATCAGTGCTTTATTACAAATCTATAGCGACAAGAGTTAAAAAGATTGATGTGTAAGAATATGTTTTACGGTATATAGTAAGACTAATTCAATATATTAAATCAACAAGTTTGGCTTCAAAAAGGTTCTCAATAATAATAAATTCTCAAAGGGACATGAAGTAACAAATATCATCATCATAAAGATAAAAGCCAAATTGTCAAGAAAAACTTCATCCCAAAAGATGGGGGAGGGCACGCGACAGTGCTACCCCTCCCCTTCGCCACTGACTTCAGGTTCATTGTGTGAGGCTATGCAATGCACATCCGTTGATGGAGCTTAAAAGTCGAGGACAAAGTTACTCTTCTTGGTAAAACTTACACTTAAAAGGAAATACCTTTTGAATCTTCTTTATACAATCTCTCTTTTAAACCAAATTTTAGGCAATTCGAACACTAGAACTGGAATTAGGTTCGATTATCTGAAGCCCATGGTTGGGAACAGAACAATATATGTGCTGAAATAGAGCAGATTCCAAGTTCCAGTCCACTCAAATTGTAACATAAATTGACAAAATACAGCAAATGTGGGGTACACGATGCATTGGGGTCATCAATTTCAATACATATTTATGTTGAAAATTTACTCGATCTCATGACCACTATATTTATAAAGAAAAAAATCAAAAACTTTAAGATGTGTTATTATTCTTCGCATTACTTAAATCTTCAGTACTGTTTAGGGGGAAAAGAGGAATAAATCCGTTTGGGGGAAAGGGGGGGAAAAGTGAAATTTCAAAAATAAAGAGGGGGGCTGAACCGGGCCAAACCCGGGCCGAGCCGGGCCGGGCCCAGGCTTTTTCTGGGAAATGTAGGCCTGGCCCAGGTCCTAGGCCCTAAAAGGTCGGGCCAGCACTGTTCATCAAAGGGGCCGGGCCAGCCCGGGCCAGAAGGGGCCGGGTCGGGCCAGCCCGCGGGCCGCCCAGCCCATTTGAAACTCTAAGTCGAAGTCTGAACACCAAAATTAGCCTTGGCCTGTAGGAATTCTTTGTCACAAAATTAGTCGAATATATGCAAGTCTGAACGCCAAGTATGTATTCAGTACAGAATAGGAAGACTAGATTTAGCCATCATCTGGGGACGACATAAAAAATTCGGGAGTCTCTTTCTTTCATGACTCAAACTCATTCACGAATCTGGCTTTCTCGCGAATTCATGTGTTTTCCTATTTCCTGACCTTCTAACTAGTAGCATTTTGTACAAATTAAGACACCTGAGATTTCTCTTCACGTTATTAAGTATATTACCTATCTCATAACAGTCATCATTCAAGTTCTTCAGAGTTGTCACTGTGTTTGAAGATTCACCTTTCAATTTAATTTTCTAGAAACTGGCATCTAGTGCGAACGAAGAGGCTTCTGAGGCTGCATTGGCTTCAGAATTTTCTGATCACAACTCCCACGCCCATTGAGCCGCTCTCTATGAAGACTGCTGCATCAAAGTTCACCTGTACATACCCGTCCGAGGAGAGACCCATGATGCCAAGGTCGTGCTTAGAACTAGTGAAATCTCATTGCTAAAATCTTTGTTACATAGTTCCTTCAAAATGCAAGAAGTATCCGTGGTCAGCATTGGACACTCAGACATGCGTATGGTATTTGATGCTAAAAATCGTCGT
This sequence comes from Escallonia herrerae, assembly GCA_033070095.1. Classification (NCBI taxonomy): domain Eukaryota; kingdom Viridiplantae; phylum Streptophyta; class Magnoliopsida; order Escalloniales; family Escalloniaceae; genus Escallonia; species Escallonia herrerae. The sequence goes on along the minus strand of JAVXUP010001446.1, from coordinate 31,565 downwards.
TAATGATGTTTACAGAAATTACACTGATTATATTTAGCGACCATTAAAAAGTACTATATAGAGGGTCATCGGCCATTCTCACTACTCCAGTTGCAGCGAAAATCCGCTTAAGAGTCTTGAAATGGTACTTGGAAGTAGAAATATATTTAAACTCGAACAAAGAGTTCAGGAAAACAGAACCAAAAGCTTTTGAGATTTTGGGACTACGTGGTAGTTTCTTTGCTTTCAAGATATTCCAAGAGCTGCTAACAAAATAGTCACCCAAAAAGACTGTACACACTTGTACACCAGTTTTACAATATAGACTTAGATTGAGTTCAAAGGTGTAACCTCACTCAACACATCAACAAGAACCAAATTTGGACCACTGCTTGCTTCACTTTAGGCCCCAAAATCATACTAGTTTCATACAATCATTCTTGCTCGCACTGAGGTCACGATACCGAGTGGCGCCTCCTCTTCTGAAACAAAAACCGGCTCTCCGAACTGGCCCTGCCACGCAAGGGCTTCATGTCTTTGATACGGAACAAGGCATTGAGCTTGTTTAATTTCTTGGTGAATGACTTGAATAACTTGTTGGCAGGGCGTGTCCTTACAAGCTCCTGTTTCATGGAAACATGGTCTTTTTCTAAGTCAGTCAGCCTCATTCTCATCCTTGCAACTTCGAGCTTCAGTTCTCGGTTTTCCCTTCTCACCGATGCATAGCTATCTCTCGGTGAGATGCATCCACTTCCTGCGCCGCTGCTTGACCGCTGCGGGAACTGGCTATTCATTGAGCCAAAGAATAGCTGATTGTTCCCCCCATTCATTGCATTCCGAAGTCTGATTTGTTCAAAGTAAAGAACCTGGACTGCCATTTGCACAGGTAAGCGTTCATTCTGGGCCGCATGGCTGCAGGCTTCTTGAGACAGTTTCTGGCAATCAATGGTTTTGCAGAGTCGGTAGCGTTCAGAGTCCTTGATGTTTGGATGAACCTTCAGGATAACCAAAAATGTAGTTCAGAACAGCTGACAATCTAGAAAGATCATACTCCCCTCGTCTCTGGAAAAGAGTTTCTTTGGCTTTTCTGACAAATACTAGACTAGCTATTTGAACACGTATATATTAATTTTGTTGCCCTTATCAACCTGTCAAGTAATTTTTATTTAAATTGCACTTACGCAATGGAGGAAAATGCATCTCAAACACTCCAAGAATCTATCCAAGGTTTCTTTAGACGAAGGATTCTTTTTGGCGAGACAGAGTATCAAGAATATCATAGCTTGCATTATACTGCTTGTAAGTTTCTCTGTGATATTGAGAGAGTAGATTACCTTGAAAAAGATATCAACAGCTCTGTACAATCCATCGTTCACTAGTCGAGCATGATCAGGGAGTAACTCTGCAAGTGCTATGAACTTTGATGGAGTCAAGTTTGAATCGAGTGCAACTTCTGCAAGATAATTGTCCAAGAGCTTTGACACCTTCAGGATTGCGCTTTGTTTTGGTGATCCAGGGCTGTCAAAGTCATAAACCATTTCATTCTCATCCCTCATTTGATTATCCTCGTCGTCATCCTCATCCAAATTCAAGAAGATAGAGAAGATCCTCATGATCGAATCCGTGTCATACATTGGGCTGTGATTGTTTCCATGTGGGTTAGCAGGAACAAGTATATCTTCAAGAATTGCCTGATCTAGTTGCAAACCGATCCGCCTCTCCAGATCAGATCTGCAGGAAGTGGATGCCGATGCTGCTATTGCAGATTTCAGCAAACTTGAAAGAAATGCCATTGGAACCGTGCTCTTCCTCGACTGACTTGGTAGTAAACTAATTATAGCTTCAACAATGACCCTTTGTTTCTTCTGCAGTTCCAAGTCTAATAAACTTCCTTTGACCAGTTGAGAATCCCTCATGACAAGTCCTTGAAGAGAATTGTGGGCATAGTTTATCAAAATTCTACTGATCATATCCTGTTTCAGCCCCTTTGTTTTCACTGCAGATAGAACTCTTTGGAAGAAATCAAGATTAAGCACTGTCAGCGATTTCCCCCACCAGTCCGTGGGTGTTACTGTTTCCGCACTTGGGACAGGTTTGGAAGAAAATGTATACTCTAGTTTGGACAAGCCAGATGTGAGCTGCTCTTTACATGCATTATTTGCAATTGCAGTGATGATCCTCGTGACCAGGTTGATATCTTCCGATATGGGCAGTAGGTTTTCACAATGTTGTAAAACTGATATTGAATTTGATATGTTTGAAAGTACTGTCTCCTTTATATAAGCCTCGGTTCGTGTTTCCAGGTTCTTATCGGCAAATTCTTCTGTCATTTCCAGGAAGTGAGCTGCACAGCGCAGCTTAGCGACATTTGATAATGTAATCTCAACGTTCACCCCGTAACAGAACTTGGCAGCGAGCTCAAATGCCTCTGGTCCACCAGGCACACCTGAGAGATTCAGTCTTGAAACTTTTGAATCTTTGGCTTCCAGCAACACCTTCCGTATCTTTCCACTCCGAGAAACTAGAGGGAACTGCAAACAGAACTGATGATGTTATAAACATTCTCAGTGAAGTTTTTACTATCTTTCACATTTACTTTTTGTTGCAGCAATTACATGTTAACCTTCATGTCATAGAATCAAATTGTCAGATATTTTTCTGTATGCAGCTTTTGTGCTTCATGCTGAAGATTAATTTGCAATACCAATGAGACACCTGAATTCCCTTCAAAAGATTTTAGCATCTTGAAAACTGGCAATATCAAACCAGAAGTATTTTTCAAAAAGGCAAGACACTGTAAAGTTTGATATCAGCCTGGCAGCTATATATATATACATATATTAATGATGACAACAGTTTCTGAACTTCAGGAAACAGTTTAATTACCAAACAGATTTTCCTTACTTTATGGAGTGCGAAACTAGCTGCTCCTACTTCAATGGTGAGATCACTGGAGACATCAGATATCGGCCTGTAAGATGAAGGAATTGTCATATTAGAATAGCTGTGATCCCAGAGAAGTGATCAAAAACCACTACAGTAAGTTGCAGGTGCCACTTTTTTGTCACATCTCCATCACAAATTTGCACCAAAAAAAATCTCCCACAAATAACTGAAATTCGGAAGGTATGCTCCGGGTATGGTTCAATTTGTCAATTTTCTTATCTGGATGGACATGTTGGGACAAAATGCGACTATTTGGCTTTTGGTTTTTGTGAAGAATTCTTTTTTTTTTCTTTTCATGTGGTACTCTATCAATGCAGAGCTTTGGAAGGTGGTCACATTCAACCAGCTACTATGTTCTACTGTCCGTACTTCTTTGAGGGCCACTAGGTAGGAGAATTACGCACATTATTGCAGGCAAACACATGGATGACAATTCACAAAATTTATAGCAGTGGTTGAAATAAGAATGATCAGCAGTCGTGTCTCGTGCGTGTGTCGATTGAGCACACATTTTAAGGTTTGATATGTCATATTCAGTTTTTACTGCCTTAATGAATGTCATTTCCTTATATCAAATAAGGCAAAAACCATTTTGGTAAAAGGCTTGATTATGTAATTTTTAAGAAAATCAATACTTTTCTTTCTTTGGGCGGTCAGGCAAAATGCTACCCAATTTTAGGAATTGGCATCTCTCTCTTACTCAGAAATGTCATAAGCTACCGTAGTTGCATTGTATGATTCTTTTCCCAGGAGGGGGGAACTTACCTTCAATTTGGGTAGTAATGCCATCTTAGTTAGTTTACTTCTGACCCAAATTGCAAAACTTAACAATCCCTCATATTGAAGTTCAAGACAACCTCCTAAGTGTCAAATATAAGCTTTCCAAAATTACGTTTCATGTAGAATAATGGCGGCAACAAAGAAATTTTAAGAGGAAGAAGAAGAACATTACCATTCAGTGACATGTCTTGTACTTGAACTTGGACGAAAAGCCCTCTTTCCTGATATGCTTGGCTTCAGTTCACCAACAGTAACAGCAACCATCTCCTCTATAAACCTCAAAACTGAATTATGGGAATTGAAAACCTCTCTTCCCAACTTCTCTCACGCTGTGTGTGTGTGTGTGTGTGTGTGCAGGAGGAAAGAGAAGGCTGGAGTGGAGTAAGGAGAAAGTCACATGAACCCATGCAAGATTAAAGGGTGGAATTATACTTTCTACGAGTGTTTCCGATTTGCTTAATCTAAAGTCAAGAACATGTTAGTCCTTTGTGTTACTTTTCGGTGAAAGTTGGGGGGGGGGGGGGGGGTAGTGGCTTTTTCACTATGTTTTGTTTTATAGAGATCGCATGATTCCTGAAGGTTTGCAGTGCTTTTGGGGGGTGGTAATCATGGTTACTGAAAGCTACCCACAAAAAAGAGATTAGTCTAAGAAAGCTCCACACTAAGTGTAAAGCTTAATTTAAAGAGGAAATTTTAAGAAGATGGGTTGCATTACCTGTTATAATGAGAACCACCATTAGCTACTCTCCAGTTGTAGGCAGTGGGGGCGAGATACAAGGTTGGCACTCATTGTAATTAAACTTTTCAATTTAAAGTGGGCAAATCTTCATTGCAGCATGCGTTCATCCCATATTTTAAAGAAAGAATCTCGTTTTGTACATGTAAAAACTGAATTGTCCAAATATTAAGGTGGGTAATTGCCCACTTAGCTAATCATGAGGACAGATAGATACATCTGCGACGCGCATTCAGAAAAATCTTGTTTTTGAGTCGATAAGTTATTTTTTTATGGTTAATTAAGACTAATTAGTAAAAAAAAAAAACAACAACAAAACCCTAATTCGACTCTTTGATTATCCAATTGGGCTATCCAATCTATAAAATCCTGAATTCGGATTAGGGAACCAATTTATATGGTGAAAAGGTGTACCCCAGGCACCTCATCATACCCTAAAACGATTTTTACTGGTTTTTAGTGACTTTATTGATTTATTCAAACACAAATAAAAAAAAAAAAACAAACCGCAAGTTACACTTGATTTTTTTTGTTGAACTCAACAGCCGATATGGAGTGGCCTACATTCCAATTAGACAAATCATGATCAAAACCACATAGTTCCGACCTTAGGAAAGACAACCTAAATCTTACTCCATGATTTTGAAAAGTGAATTCTATCAACTATTCTCATTAAATGCTAGAAAACTTTTTTTTTTTTCACCGACCAAAATTTGATCGCGAGGAGGGGATCTAATCTAAAGAAAGAAAAGACGAAGGTAGAAAGATAGACCTTTCGATTTCTAATTGCTTAGCTTCCGGTTTCGAATTATCCATGACGCAAGAACGACACATAGAAGAGAATGGACGTTTAAGTGTGTGGGAGAAAGGAATTTCAAGACTATTTACTCTCTCTTGCTAAGGTTGCTAAAAATCTGCACGAACAGAATAAACCGCAACTCTAGTAGCCACAAAGAGAAAGCGTAAATGTACCGAAATACCATTATCGGCTAGTAGACTTTGGGCGCCACCGTCTGGTTCATATGTGTACTCGCTCGCCGCTACTTTTTTTTCTTACAAAGTTTAACATTAAGTCATTTTCTAGAAGGAAAAGTTCACCTGTAAAAGAAAATGCAAGCAACATAAAAACGGGTCAAATACCAAATTAAGGTAAATTTAACTTCCAGTCTCTGACTTGAGTTAAGCCTAACATAAACACACTGACTAGACTCGACTGAAATATAAGATAAAGCCTACAAAAATGGATCAGTTTCAATACAGAGGGTAGATTTTAAACGATACTCGTTGCTTCCATAAGTTGAACATAGGAAACTCAAGTCGATATGAATGATAATTTGCAAAACGTTCTTTTAAAATAGCTCAGCTACATGCCCTGACCATGCAGATAGCAACTGATGCTTTTCATTTCTGGCAACTGTTGTGAACAAATTGTACTCCTCGATTCGTCAAAAGTTTGTAGAAAGCAGTTCAGGTGCAGCGAATTTGAAGAATGTCAGTCAGATTCTAAATTTTTGGTCTAGGCTTCAACCTCTATCGAAGTAGAAGAATGTTATTCAGATGCAGTCTTAGCTCCGATAAGCAAAATCCTCCCTGCATCAGGCGATAACACCAACAGCTGCACCATTCTCCAACGCTGAGATAGGTCAAAGCAAAGGGTCAAAACCCTCTAGAGGGGTGCAAAGTCCTTCCCGTTGGTAATGCAGACACAAGCTGGTCAATTTCATTTAGGAGAGAAAATTTACATCTTCTCCATTTTAGGCTCCGTGTGCATTGCAGAGCTAGTTTCAATTACAAGAGCTGTCTCAATACCAAAGCAATAAAATTACTTCAGACTATTTACAACTTTAACAAATAAAATTGATGTCAGACTTGAATGGGTTGCGCCAAGACAAAGCTACAGTGCAACATTAAGGCGAGAGTCCAGTAACAGGTTACTCTGTATGTAGGCAAATCCTAACTGGAGATGGATTCTGCTTTCATCATACATGTCTCAAAACTGTCGTTGTTTTAGTACATACATAGAGCGAACTTCTAGACAGCCAATCTGTCCTTTCGTACATATCAAGAAGCCTTCCAGATAGGGCTGTATACGAACCGAGTTCGAGCCGAACAGAGGTGCGTTCGAACTCGGTTCGTATATTTTCGAGGGTGTTTGAGCTCGGCTCATATTCATTTAGGAGCCAGACATGGTTGTTTGAACTCAGCTCGAGTTCGTCAATGCACAACTCAGGCTCGACTCAGCTCGTTTGTCTAAAGAGACAAACTGAATCAACGATCGAAAAAATGGCCGGAGTAACGACTGGAGAAGAAGATGAAGACAAATTTCTGGATCTTCACAAATATCAAAGATTTGGAGTCGTAAAATATCCCAGATCTGATCGGGGTGATGCAAGATCTGTGCAGAGGAGCAGGTGCGTTTGTGAGCCTGTGGCCAGACTTGGCGGAGGTCTAGTCGGCGATGTGGGCGATGATTTCGCCGGCGGTGTGCTTGTGATGAGAGAGAGGGAGAGAGCATAGGGTGTTTGACGACTATTCGAGTGTCTGAGAGAAGGCCGCAGCGTGGGGGGTGGTCTAGGCGGTGGTCTGGCTGGCGGTGTTCTTGTGTGATGAGAGAGAGGGGGCAGAGGGTGTTTGACCGTTTGAGTATCTGAGAGAAGGAGGCGGAGTGAGCGGTGGTCTGGCCAAGGCGTGGGGTGTGGTATGGCCGGCGATATACTGATGGGAGACGGTGCACGGGTGTTGACTGTTGTCACTTAAATGATTGATGATAAGGGAAATGAATTTGGTGAATGGTGATAGAGATAGCGAGAGAGGATGAGTGATCCACATGCTTCCACATCCCACAACACACGTCCCAATAGAAGATATTTTGTGTAGGTCTTAATGTTTTTTTTTAATGAGTATAAACGAACATCGACTCGGCTTGTGTTTGGCTCGTTAAATAAACGAGTCCTCTTGTTCACTAACATTAATAAACGTGTTCAAACTCGGCTTGTTTAATAAACGAGCCCTAAAATTGTGTTCGTGTTCGGTTAACCTATTACATGAACGAACATGAACGAGTTTTAGAAAGAATGAACATCGAGCTGTTCGTGAACAGTTCAGTTCATTTACAGCCCTACTTCCAGCATATGCATATTCTTGAGAGAGGGGTAGATTCCAAGGATGCAGAGGTTCCGGCCCGTAAGTTTATCATATTCGTTTTATGTTTTCATTTTGTGTTTTCATTTTCGTATTCAGTTAAAAAATACGCTCCTGTACTTTTATCATTTTCATTAAAAAATTTCACCCAATTTGTCTTATATTGGGTTAAATTTGGATGAAAAAGCTGAAAAGGCCTCAGAGGTGTTTTCAGTTTTTTACCCGAAACGAAAACAGAAAATGGTAAAAGTATATAAAAAAAAGAATCTTTTTTATTATCATTGTAAAAAACAGAAAACGAATATGGTAAACGTACGACTCCGTATAATATATCATGTGAGCCTTTGGTCCATATATTACACTTGATTTTAGCTAGAAGGACGCTTTTTAAGCTTCATCCATGCTTTTAATGTTGAAAATTTCAAATGAGGTCCCCTTTCTGTACAAAAGTTACATATCCCAAGTCACCGTGTGAGTACTAACCGTTGCACCATGTCAGATCGATGTATCAAAAATCCTGTGAAAGGGGTCTAAAATATTTCAAATCAACAGTTCCTGCCTTGCCTGCGTGCTAAGGTTGTAAAGATCGGTTGAAACCATGCATGAAGATCAAGTGCAATCCTGGTGCAAGTGCTGTGTGCTTTGCTTCTGTGCAACTGCTGACACAAAGTCCTTCAGTTTTCGTAGTAGAAAACCTACTTTTCCATCTTAATTAGGCCCAAATTATGCACTGCCAACTTCTATCTTACAGCAAAAAGGGAAAACTTCATTGGCTTTAGTTTCCGGAAGAACCCAAACGAGTATTTTTGGAGATCGCATGAGGAATAGCGAATTTCAAAATTAAGGAACTATATAGACGGGACCTCTGGACATGGGAAGCAGTTGCTCTTTCTGTTGTTTTTTTTTTTTTTTGTGTTCTTGTGTTGGAATTGTTGCAAGAAACAGACAAGAACAACTCCAAAAATATAATATAAAACAGCTGGCTGAGGCGCGGACTAGGTCGCTCTCTTAAGACGATTCGCGCCCCTTCGAAAAATTACCACCGGTACAGCAAGGTTATTGACGCGTCGCCTCCGGGATACAACAGCCCAGCTTTCACTGTTGCTTCACTCGTAATTCTGCACAAACGAATGAAGCAGAAGCTTCACTCGATACCTTACCAAAATGCCCACAAGTCTAAGTGTTTAGAAATCAGAAAAGAGAGTTTGAGAGTTGTGTGTTGAAAAGTGAGGAAGAGGTCTCCTTTTATAGGTGAAGAAAAATAGCTGTTGGAAATCTGTTACAAAAAATAAATCCGAAATTTATTTCAGAAATAAAGTGCTGCAATAAAATATGACTGTTGGGAAGTAATGAAGAATATGACTGTTGCCCAACAGCTATATTTTGCAGTATAAATAGACATGCTATAGTCCCATACGAGCTTCGGGGAGAGGCCGGAATGCTACCACAGAGCATCCGTAAATTTCAGAAACTCTTATCTCCCCCACTTGTCCTTCCCCCCTTGCGCGTGCGAGTCTTAAACTCAAGCGCATCTTACTTAAAGGCCAATGAGTGTCACTTTATATACTCCTTAAAGTTTTTTACAATGGCCAATGTGGGACAAAAACTTTCCAAAAGTTTAAGTATGTAAGAAAATTTTCTCTTTTCATTTTCAAGCAATGTGGGATTAAAGTACTTTATAATTTTACTCAAAACTTCAATGCTTTTTCAATCTTGAAAACAAAGAGAATTTTATTGTTAAAATACTCCAACAATCCCCCACTTATTTTAATAAAAAATTCACAACTTAGACAGTGGGCAAAAGGTGAGAGTCTCATGCATTGTGAAAGTGGCTCTACCTTGAAACCTTCACTTAGGCTTCGTTTGACAAATTTTTTTTTTTGGTTTTCAGTTTTTAAAGAGCAGTTTTTTAAAGAGCAGCTTAATTTTTTTTTTTATAAAAACAAGTGGGTGTTTGATAACCCCTTTTTTTTTTGAGGTTTTTTTTTTTGGTGTTTGGTAACCCTTTTTATTTTGACTTTTTTTTTTGGTGGTTTGCGGTGGCGGTGGTGGGGCGTAGCGGTGGTCGACGGTGGTGGTGGTGGTGGCCGACGGCCGGAGGTGGCTGCCGGCAGTCACCGGCGGTGGTGGCCGGCGGCCGGAGGTAGCTGCCGGCAGTCTCCGGCGGTGGTCGCCGGCGGCCGGAGGTGGCTGCCGGCAGTCACCGGCGGTGGTGGCCGGCGGCCGGAGGTAGCTGCCGGCCGTCTCCGGCGGTGGTCGCCGGCGGCTGTAGGCAGTCTCCGGCGGGGTCGCCGGCGGCCGGAGGTGGCTGCCGGCAGTCTCCGGCGGTGGTCGCCGGCGGCCGGAGGTGGCTGCCGACAGTCTCCGGCGGTGGCTGCCGGCGGCCGGAGGTGGCTGCCGGTGGTCGCCGGCGGCCGGCAGTCTCCGGCGGTGGTCGCCTGAGGTGGCTGCCGGCGGTGGGAGGGTGGTGGTGGTGGTCGAAAAAAAAAAACCAAAAGTGAAAAAAAAAACCAGTTTTTGGAGTTTTTTTTTTACTCTGCAGTTTAAAAACTGGTTTTTTAAATTGAAAAAAAAATGGTTACCAAACGCTCCTTTTTTTTTCAGTTTTTAAAACTGAAAAAAAAAGAGGGAAAAAAAGAGTGTCAAACGGGGCCTTAGTGTTTCAGTCTTCCCATATTAGAGCCAAAGTGGACTCAGCCTTGAAACGATGGCTACTTAAGGATACGTAGAAGACGTCACACACATGAAACTCAAGGTATCCTATATCAAGCTTCATAAGCCAGCACGTTATGGCCATGTGCTTTATCCCAGTTTTCATGAGTGCTCTAGAGAATTTGCCCAATTCTCATAGGAAGCGGCCTCACTTCCACACTCATATAGGTGAGTCTATCAAGGATGCTCTCATAACTATTACATCCCACCCGTATGGGCTATAGAACTCATTAAGAGATTACCATGAATCTCAACCTACAATATCGTTACGAGAAACATGTACTTACACCATAGGGAGAGACATTGTCATAAGACAAAAGTAGTACATGTACAACACCAGTCACTCTATAATTCGTTGGTCTCCTTACCTAGTTCTTGGGATCTCCAGTCCCTAGGAAGTTGTATCCTTATAGGTGACTTATACATTCTTGGGCTTAAGTCCCATCCCCCTCGATGTATACCAGATCTTTTCTCTAGCTAGAGCTTTTGTAAGTGGATCAGCGAGATTATCGCCTAATCTCACATAATCAATATTGATCGCACCTTTGCTAAGGTATGATCTCACAGTACTGTGTTTTCTTCTAACTGATCTGGATTTTCCATTATAATACTTACTTTGCACTCTGCCAATGGCTGCAGTGCTATCACAGTGAATCAAGACAGGTGGCACTGGTTTTTCCCACATAGGCATCTCGAACAATAGATCTCGTAGCCAACCTGCTTCTTCACTTGCTGAAGCCAAGGCAATTAGTTCGGCTTCCATGGTGGATTTGGCAATTATCTGTTGCTTCTTGGATCTCCAACATACAGCTCCACCACCTAATGTAAACACATAGCCTGTTGTTGACATGGAATCTCCAGATTGAGAATTCCAATCTGCATCACTAAAACCTTCAAGAACAGCTGGTTGCCTTTGATACATCAACCCATGGTTAATAGTTCTTTTAAGATAACCCATAACACGATACATGTCATTCCAATGTTCAAGACTAGGTTTACTTGTAAATCTACTAAGAACACCAACAACGTATGCAATATCAGGTCTTGTGCAATCAGTAGCATATCTAAGACTGCCAATTATACTTGCATATTTTTTTTGATTCATAACATCAACATCAAGCTTAGTAGGATATAAATGATTTTGAGGATCAAAAGGAGTGCATGCAGTTTTGCAATCAAAATATTTGTATTTCCTCAAAATTTTCTCAACATAATGAGCTTGATCAAGAAATATGCCATCACGAGTTCTAGTAATTTTCATACCTAGAATCACATCAGCTTCACCCAAATCTTTCATTTCAAAATTCTTTTTTAACAAAGATTTGGTGAATTCAATAATTTTCATGCTAGTGCCGAAAATTAAAAGATCATCCACATACAAGCAAATGATAACATGCTTACTATTTTCAGATTTATAGTAGATGCATTTGTCACTTTCATTTGCTTTAAAACCACTAGCTAGAACACATTGATCGAATTTATCATGCCATTGCTTGGGAGCTTGTTTCAACCCATATAGGGATTTAGTTAACTTGCACACCTTGCTCTCATGCCCTGGTTGGATATAACCTTCTGGTTGGTCCATATAAATCTCTTCTTCCAGTTCTCCATTTAAGAAGGCTATTTTAACATCCATTTGGTGAATCTCTAAGTTATGGATTGCTGATATAGCAATTAAAAGCCTAATGGATGTTATTCTAGTGACTGGCGAGAAAGTATCAAAAAAGTCAATATCCTCTCGTTGTTTAAACCCTTTTGCAACCAACCTTGCTTTAAACTTGTCAACTGTACCATCAGGTTTAAGCTTCTTCCTTAGAATCCTTTTACAACCTATGGATTTACAACCCGGAGGTAAGTCAACTAACTTCCATGTTCTATTAGCCATTAGAGACTCTATTTCATCATTTATAGCTTCTTTTCAAAGGTCAGAGTCTGGTGAAGATAAAGCTTCTTCGAGGGTAATAGGACTTCCCTCAACATTATATACAAGGTAGTCAGGGCCAAAGTCTTTCTCTACCCTTGCACGTTTGCTCCTTCTATGTTCTTCGTTTCTTACGCTAAGAGGTTGTGAGGAACTTACCTCTTAACTAGGTTGGGATGATTCTATGGTTTCAGTTTCTTTACCCCCACTATCTTTGAATTTATAAGGAAACTTATCTTCATGAAATATCACATCCATAGATTCAACCACAACATTGTTCTTAAGATCAAGACACCTACAAGCTTTACTATTTAGAGCATAACCCATAAAAACGCAACGTGATGCTCTAATTCCCAATTTGGGAATTTTAGGGTCAGAAATCCTCACAAAGGCTAAGCAACCCCAAACTCTAAGGTGTTCTAAATTTGGTTTTCTATTTCTCCATAACTTATAAGGAGTTTTGAGGATTTTCTTTCTAGGTGTTCTATTAAGGGCATAGTTTGCAGTCAAAAGAGCTTCGCCCCAAAGATTCTTAGGTGCACCAGAGTTAGCAAGCATGGCATTAGTTAAATTGATCAAGGTTCTATTTTTTCTTTCAGCCACACCATTAGATGCTGGCGAATAAGGAGGGGTAGTTTCATGAACTATCCCTAAAGATTGGATATATGTGATAAGGCCTAAGGAGTCATATTCCATGCCTCTATCACTTCTCAATCTTGTTATCTTCCTATCAAAACGATTTTCTACTTCCTTGATAAACACAATAAGCATTTCAAAAGCATCACTTTTATTTTTCATGAGATAAACATAACAATATCTAGAAAAATCATCAATAAAAGTGATAAAATACCTTTTTCCACCACGTGTCAAAAAGCCTTCAAATTCACATATATCTGAATGAACTAACTCTAATAATTCAGAATTTCTTTCGACTTTGTGGTGAGGTTGTTTAGTGATTTTGGTCATGCTACAAAATTCACATTTCTCAAGTTCATTATGCAACTTAGGCAAAAGTCCTACATGACTCATATCTTTAAGGTATTTGCCATTTATGTGACAAAGACGAGCATGCCAAGTATTCACACAAGACACAATATAAACGGAAGTAGAAGTCTTATTCATTTCAACATTGAGTTTAAACATACCATCACATGCATAGCCTTTACCAACAAACATACCGTTCTTTGACAGAATAAATTGATCGGACTCGAAAATCTGCTTGAATCCTGCCTTGTTGAGGAGATAACCGGACACCAAGTTCTTCCTAATATCCGGAGTGTGTAGTACATCCTTAAGGGTCAAAATTCTGCCCGAGGTAAACTTAAGAACAACATCTCCCATGCCTAAGACTTTTGTGGAATGAGAATCACCAAGCAAAACATTCTTGTCTTTTTCTACCGGAACATAGTTTTGAAACCAATTTTTATCATGACAAACATGTCTTGAAGCTCCGGAGTCGGCCCACCATCCTTCTTCACTTCCAACCAAATTTATTTCCGAAATCATAGCAACAAGTGGTTCTTCGGTAACATTAGCTTGTGGCGTTGAACCGAATTTCCTATAACGACAATTTCTAGCATGGTGTCCTTGTTTTCCACAAATAAAACATGCACCATTTGCAAAACCTTCATTTGCAAAATTATTGTTGCTAGAATTGTTATTTGAATTTTTATTTTTCTTGTTGCTATTTCCACGGTTGGAAGATTGGCCTTGATTCCACTTCTTCGAGGCAAAGGAAGAATGTTGATTTTTAAAACCTTTGTTTTTCATATGCTTGCCTCTAGCATTCAAAAAATTATTTTGCCTTTGAAAATTATTTTGACCCTTAGGAGCGCTATCACTCGACGTTAGGAAGTTTACCTTAGCACTATTACCATAGGCATTACCGTTACCTTGGTGGCTATTGGCATGGTTGGCATGTGTGTTGTTGGCAAGAGCTTCGTTCTTCTTGTCTTGTTTTCTAGCTTCCTCCTCAATTTGAAGCCATGCCATGAGGTTGACAATCAACAGTTCCGATTGCTTGTGACGTAGGCCTTTTTGGAACTCTTTCCATGAATTCGGCAACTTGTCTATGATGGCAGCCACTTGCATTTGTTCGTCTACTTTGATTCCTTCGGAGATGATTTCGTGTACAATCATCTGAAGGTCGTGCGTCTGAGCTACAACCTACACGTTCTCCGACATCTTGTAGTTGAAAAAATGGCTGCATGCGTACTTCTTTTTTCTGGCTTCTTCGGTGTCGTATTTTTGCTACAACGCTTTCCACATTCTCTTGGTAGAATTGTAAGTATGAGAATAATAATCATAAAGCTCATCCGAAAGACAATTGAGCAAATAATTACGACAATCTTCTTCATCGTTTTCCCACTTCGTTGCATACTTTTCATGTTCCGCCAACTCCTCCTCACTCATATTTTTTGTATCTACCTTCTTTGGATTTTTGGCAGTTAAAATTCACACTACCTTCATCAACTTAAGATAGAACAATACCTTGCTAGCCAACCTTTTGAAGTTTTGACCACTAAAACGGAATGGCTTATTCAAGTCATTCGAGTTGACAGTAGGAGCTGCAGAAGTCATGGTGGAATCTGCCATCGAGAAATCGTCTTAAATTGTTGGAATTGTTGCAAGAAATAGACAAGAACAACTCCAAAAATATAATATAAAACAGCTGGCTGAGGCGCGGACTAGGTCACTCTCTTAAGACGATTCGTGCCCCTTCAGAGAATTACCACCGATGCAGCAAGGTTATTGACGCGTTGCCTCCGGGATACAACAGCCCAGCTTTCACTGTTGCTTCACTCGTAATTCTGCACAAACGAATGAAGCAGAAGCTTCACTCGATACCTTACCAAAATGCCCACAAGTCTAAGTGTTTAGAAATCAGAAAAGAGAGTTTGAGAGTTGTGTGTTGAAAAGTGAGGAAGAGGTCTCCTTTTATAGGTGAAGAAAAATAACTGTTGGAAATCTATTACAAAAAATAAATTCAAAATTTATTTCAGAAATAAAGTGCTGCAATAAAATATGACTGTTGGGAAGTAATGAAGAATATGACTGTTGCCCAACAGCTATATTTTGCAGTATAAATAGACATGCTATAGTCCCATACGAGCTTCGGGGAGAGGCTGGAATGCTGCCACAGAGCATCCGTAAATTTCAGAAACACGTATCTCCCCCACTTGTCCTTCCCCCCTTGCGCGTGCGAGTCTTAAACTCAAGCGCATCTTACTTAAAGGCCAAGGAGTGTCACTTTATATACTCCTTAAAGTTTTTTACAATGACCAATGTGGGACAAAAACTTTCCAAAAGTTTAAGTATGTAAGAAAATTTTCTCTTTTCATTTTCAAGCAATGTGGGATTAAAGTACTTTATAATTTTACTCAAAACTTCAATGCTTTTTCAATCTTGAAAACAAAGAGAATTTTATTATTAAAATACTCCAACATCTTGTGGTGCGGTGTAGTGGCGGTGTAGTGGCGGAAGGAGTGGGGGCATCGGTGGGCCGGTACCCACCTGCTTCTTTAGAATATTTGCCCTTTATATGATATATTTTATCTCTACTGATAAAAATGCACACCTAAAAATTTAGAAAACATTTATAGGAGATGTATTTGTAGTTATGGTTAAAAAAGATATCCTTTTAATCATTTAAAATGCTAAACTTATACAAATCAGAAACTTAATTTACGCATAAAGTCAACACAAAAAATTATTTTTGTTCTCACTCTCTACGATTTCCAAGGCCTCAATCTTTTCACATACTTAAAGGTACATATGCGGACAGGAGAATACCGCCTCCTCCTCGGTTCACTCACCGCACACGGCCTTACCTCACAACGACACCCCCTCAATGGCCGACGACTTCCTCCACTTGCCAGTCCAACTTTGGCAGGTCACGGGCTCACGAGTCACAGCACACAAAGCCCAAACAACACGGTTTCACGTGATCAGACAGGTTGCAAGACCGATTCATAGGCTACCGGCAACAGTGTTCACGATCGGCAGTCACCAAGTCAATTTCTCCAGACGACACTAATGGTCGCCTTAGTCCGCAAAAGAAAGGGAATTTTCTACTTTTTGAAACCCTTCATTTTTTTTTTTATCTCAATTTAGGATATGATAATTGAGTTTTGAAACTTGCAATTTATAATTAGGAATTGATAGAATTTAAAAATTGCTATTAGTGGGCTTGTTAATTTCTGATTGAGATTTTGGTGCCCACTTTAAAAAAAAATTCTGGCTCCGCCACCGGTGTTGCGGTGAAAATCTTACTACAATGCTTCATTATTATGTTTGCAACGAAGACTTTGTTGAGTTGGGTCTTTGTTTTCACGTCAATTATCGAAGTGGATGACCGAATTGGATCGCAAGCGAAAATACAGAATGGTATAATTACAGAGACTAAAGTGGCGGGAAGTCACTGCATAGGAGCCAGTAACCGCCATGTGCCCCATCCATTTTGGGATAAAAACACAAACGGTGGGGAACTAACGGCCAATCAAGCAAATGGCCGTCTGTTTTTCACACTCTCTACTCACTCCCATCACTCCAAATTCACTTCCCTTGGTACCCAGAAAGCAATGCAAAAGTTTCCCGCTAATCAATTGTTTACTCGCTACCAGACCCTTGAAAAATGGCGGGTCTTGGAAATGGAGAACCAGGATTTCTTTCTTCTCATCCTTATTCGCAAAAACCCAAGACAGCGAGAGCCTCAAGGAGGAGCTCCTTGAGGCCATAGCTGCCCTCGATAGAGGCGCTGACGCCACACTTCAGGACCAAGAGCGCGTCGAGGAGGTACATGAGCTTATTTTAGGTCTGATTTTTCCTTTCTGGGCAAATTAAATTGATGCTTTGTTTAGTTACCAAGTTGATTGGGTTCAGTAACTGTATGTGAGCTATTAGATACGAAGAACTTGGTTTTGTCAAATTTGGGCAGCTTTAGGGCACAATTATTATTCTGAATCTGCAAAGAAACGGGAAATAGCTAGTAGTTGGGGAGTCTAGGTCAAGAACGAAGCCTATTTAGGGCTTTTATTGCCATATAGGAGGAGGGTTGTGACAGGTTGATGGCCCACATATGACATAATCACTTACTGTTACCATGAAGCATAAGAAATTGAAAAAAAAGATTCGGTAGCCCCAACCCCAGGTAGTTTGGACAAAGGCGTAGATGATGAAAATATCGTCATTACGATATGCCAATGAACCATCTCTTTGATTAACAGCAAATCATGGCCAGTTTTGTAGCAATTCATGGTTAAAGATGTTAATTTATATGGTCCCTGGTAGTTTAGCTTTTTAAAGTGGCAGCTACCTACCAACGTAATGTGGCAAGTTGTCGGAAATGGGTGATGGAGAGGAGCGGAATCTAAATTTTCAGATTTATGTACTGACTTGCTAGTGTTTCTGTCGTAGACATTTCGAGAATCATCAAATCAAATGGTAGTAAATGAGAAGGTAAATGAATTAATTAGAAATATTGCTTCGGGTGTTTTGAGAATTTGGAAATGTTTGTGCTAATTCAAAAATTTAAGGTATATGTGAACTTTTCCCATAGGGAGTATGGTTAAGGAGCAAGCTTATGCAGAATATGAACTTTTTGTATGTTTATAAAGTTGGAAGTGAGTGTTTCTATTCCCTTCTACTTTTGTCATTGTGCATCTTTAGTAAGGCTAAAGGCTCGATTTGTTAATAGCCTCATAACCACAATATACCAATGACATCATGCGCAACTTTGCTTGTGAGGCTCATATTGTTCCTTATGGTCAGTAGATGTTCGACTCTATTTCAAACACGTGCAATGTCATACCAACTGCCATTGTTTCCTTTACTGGAACAATTTTTCAACAAATTCAAAATTTGTTCCTTACATGTGCGCATCATCTGTGTTTGAAACGCATCTTGTTGATTTAGGTCCATTCTGGTTAATCAAAGTTGATATTGAAATATGTGTTTCAATTGGGTTATATTCGTTTCCTGCTATCTCCTTCTGGTTTAACTTAAAGTTGATATTGAAATATGTGTTTCTCATTGGTGATTTTCCAACCATGTTCTTAAAGTATTGCTCCCGTACTAACCGACCATGTTCATACTATATGTCCCTGAGTAGTACTGTCTATATGTTTTTCTCGTTGTTGATTTCCCAACCATGTTCGTACTGCATTGCTCCCCCAGTAACCACAAAAAGGGGAAACATTGCACAGTAAAAGTGGACACAATGCAGTTATTTCCTCAAGCTGAATCTTTTAATCTTGTTCAGATTGCTCGTTATCTTGAAGCAACAAATAAGTTGAAGGAGCCACTCAAGTCTGATTTGCTGAATGGAAAATGGGAGCTGCTATATACGACATCCAAATCAATTCTGAAAACACAAGTCTGTTCATATCCCAATTTTCTTTTCTGGGATCCAAATTTTAAATCGCACGGCAGTATCAATGATGCTCTTTTTTTCATACTAATAGATATTGTCTTCTGCTACTCACACTTAGTTTTACAAAAGATGGATTGAGGATAAAATCTCCGGCTAGAGGGCAAACAGGCATTTCTAAAACATGATGACTTCTGCAGGATAACCATTTTACTAGGAATTCTAGAGCAGCTCTTCCCCCCCCCCCCCCCCAAAAATAAATAAATAAATAAATAAACACAGAAAAGGATGTTATGGTAATGGTAGACTGCAAAAATGCCATAAATATTTGGTCAAAACTTATATGTAGTGGAAGTCCTTTGTTTTGCCTAAAGACTTTTGTCCAATTACATAGGCCACTTCACAAACTGATATGACCCCCCTCCCCCACACACACATTGTTGTCAAAAGTTTCGCAATTATGTGCCTTATGTGTCCTCTGAACTATGCAAGCTAGAAACTGGCAAAGGAGGATTTTTTGTTTGTTCTACCCTAAGCCAATGATTGGCCTCACCAGTTCCCTCCGCCTAACTAGCTGGACCAATATATCAACTGGCTTTTCTCTCTATAGCTATTTTACCAACGCATGTCCCTGATTTTTTTTTTGAACCCCATGCCGAGCTCTAAACTTAGCCATCATGCTATTGTCATTTCTCATCTCCATCTTCCCTTGATAAGACCAGGAAAACGTGTAGTAGAGATGCTGTCAGTGGGCTGCTTCTTGATACTCTGGACTTGCCAATAATAACCATTTAAGTGGATTCCCAAACCTCCACATCTCAATTACCTAGTTAAATTTTATTAGTAGGTGCTTCACGCTCTTGGAGTATCTTCATACTTCATTCTCTTCACTTAATGCAATCAGGTAGTCGTCCATCAAGATATCTAGTAGCGTGTAAATACCACAATTCTCTTTTTCTGACAATGCCAAAAAACGTCAGGTGTGTGATCGAAGATGATATCTTGAATCAGTCATCCCTTTGTCAATCGTTTTCACGGCTATAGCAACCGTTGATTTTGTTCTTCTCTATCTTTTGCTTCTAAACAATTTAAGAATGTGCTATAAAATGTTGCAGAGGCCCAAACTATTAAGACCCAATGGAAAGATCTACCAGGCAATTAATGTGGATACTTTGAGGGCTCAAAATATTGAAACTTGGCCGTTCTTCAACCAGGTGCCTCTTCTGATTTAGAAAAAAACAAAAGTGACTTCGTCATTTACTAGTACATTTGAATTCATTGTTTTCTTACAGTTGATGCATTTTGAGAAGAAAAAACAGGCTTATATCTGATTTGAGCATTGTTTCTTTCAAATCTTGTGAGAATATTACAAGTCATTGGAGTTGTGGCATCTTAATAACTACATTACTTTTGTAGTGCAGTTCTTCTATGTAATTGAAATACAAATAATTGCAATGAATGACACCTAAAGCTTACGATGAAGGCAGCCTCTGCACACTATCCTTCTTATGTGATTAAGAGTATTAAGTTTGAGTAGTGATCGGCAGTGCATTACTACCTTTAAATGATGGAATTCACATAGTTTAGGTCCTGATTAACTTAGCCACCCTCCGAAAATGACCAATATAGCCAGAGGTAGTGATATACGATTGTCTTACCACTAGGATATCACCTTGGTCTCTTGTTAAAAGAGGTTAATGCTCCAAAGATCATTGTAATTTGAGTACTTCCCTGATTGAGTACAGTACACCAATGTGACTTTAAGAGGTATGCTTTGACTTCTTGTCTTCTGGAAAAATATTCACTTCAATTCTCCTTTAGAGAAAATTCAAAAAAGTAGGTAATGCAGACCTTTTTCTATTATCCTATCACATTGTGTGAAGGCTGTTTTTCCATCTGGACATTCAATGCAATTTCTTTACTATCTGGTCTTTGGGACTGAATCAATGAAAAGGAGAACACCAATGCAAGAACTTGACTATCAATTCATGCTGAATTGAGATTCTGATCCAGAGTAGTTAAACCAGTGTGCAACTGTTCCTCCATGAGTCTAATCTTAAACATGAATTTCATGGAATGAGGACTTCCCACCCGCCTTTTGTTTTGGTGCCAATTATTCTCGTTATTGTAAACCCTATTGTTATTAAGCATTCCAACGAGGTCAAGATTTATAGTCAATATCTCTGCAGGCAACAGCTAATCTGGTGCCTCTAAATTCAAGAAGAGTGGCTGTCAAATTTGATGCATTCAAAATTGCTGGTCTGGTAGGTGAAATTCTGTACCTGGGGTGTGGGTGGGTGGAGAAGAACTTATGGACTATGAAGTTTTTTTCCATGCATTCCTCTGATGCATGACAGTTTTTTCTGTAAATCAGCAGACAAAATAAAAATAATTCTCTTTCACCTTGTTGCTGCTTTTGCTACCACTTTAGTTTTTTTGCAAGTAGGTATTCGACGTGAAGTAACGGCTAGGAGCATCCTAAGAACCTTTTAGCCATTTTGTATATGATTCCGAAATGACTTGAAGCTCCTCAATGGTTCTCAGATACCTATAAAATCGCGTGGGACTGGTCGTGGTCAACTGGAAGTCACGTACTTGGATGAGGAGCTGCGGTAAGGAACATAAAGCCTTTTGTTTAACTGGTTGTTGTCCAACTGGCAGTAGCCTCAAATTATAAGATAATTGATTGCTCGAAATTTTTGCTACATAGAAGCTTATATGCTGAAGAAAATTCTTTCTTATGAAGCCAAGAAAACAATGACAGTGTCGATGATAAACCTTAGTACCGCAGTTGAGCTTTCTTGTTTGGCAGCCTTACCTAGAGAATTGTTATTTTATACCATTTGTTGATTGACACATTCATATTCTCTTTCCATTTTCTTTTGCCTTTTCTTTCTATTCCATTTTTCTTTTTCATATCTGATACCTAGCAAATTTGGCAATTGCAACATTGCCTCTTCATATAATGTATTGGACTGCTGATACTCGTTCAGAAGTACCGATGCGATATCGTCAAAAGACGATCTCAGAAGACAATTTGAGGCAATTACACATTGCACTTATCATTCATGCATTTAGCTTTTTTTGCTTGAAAATTCATCATTTTCATTTTTTGGTTCACAGACAGTATGATATTGCACTTTCTTTCGCTTCAAGGAACAGAGGATACATATTGCATATATTTTCCTTCTCTTTGTTTAGAATAAGCGTAAATTGGTAGACTGTATTCATTCCGGGCATGCTTGTACTGTGTTGAACTTACATCTGTTTGCAGGATATCTAGGGGTAATCAAGGAAATTTGTTCATTTTGCTGATGGTGGATCCCTCCTATAAAGTCCCTCTTTGAGGTAGCTTGGACAATAATATAATTCTCAAGGCACCCAAACTGGGAATGAAGTAAGCAAAGGGTGGTGTTTAATGCATTGTGAAAGGAAAAATAGCTTACTGTTGGACCTTTTTGTCAATTGCTGTAAATAGGTGGACACATATATAGTCATGCATATTGGAAGAGCTAGACCAGTGAACCATTACGCTTTCTTCAAAGGATCTTCTTTGGTACGTTCCCGAAAAAGATGCTACCTTCTATAAACTGATAAGAATCCCTCAAGTGTTCACTTTTTTACCCTAACATTAAGGTGGGGAATAAATCGTAGTAAGCAAAAGCTCGTCAACAAAAGAATGCCACGAGGAGCGAGACCCGTGACAAAAATAAAGTAAAAGAATCTTTTCCTTTTTGTTTTTCTAGATAATGTAACGTTTTTTTATTCGTACTTTGTGTGTGCATCATTAGGAGGATAGAAGGCGTATTAAACTTACGAGCTTCCTTCAGCCGAAGTTACAATTGTGTTAACACTATTAAATCTAATCATGTAACAGATTCAATCAGGAGCAGTGTTTCATAACTTGAAGTACATAAAACACCACCATATTCATCACAGGGAGGGAATGTGCAAACTGCCTGTCGCGTATGGCCTTAACTGCCGACCAAGAAGCTTTGAGAGGAGATCTATTGGCCTACTTTAGAGTTCCCGCAATTCCTACTCCTTAAATAGGACAACAAGCGTAAGGAACCACACGAGAAGCACACCAAGCAAAGCTCACATGAATACACTAAGAACGATTTTACTGTTGAATGTGATCAAGTACGAAGAAACATAGCGTGACTCTACGGGTTAAATCAGTGAGTGACATGCTTTACTGAGGGAGTCGATTTACTGAACCCCATAGCATCAACGGCCACCCAAGTGGACCAATGAACCACCTTATCCAATACCCAATGATGGAAGCCACCAAGCCAAATGATCTGCCACACACGTATACGACCACTAATATACCATCTATGGAGGAACTTATATCAGTTGATTTTCAGATGCAGACGGCAGTACACAAGATCTGATTCGTCGATTGCTAAGAACAAATGAAAAATTGTAAGGAAACATGGGGGACAAAAGCGATTAAAATGGGGGCGAGAAGGTTTCTCACCGGTAAAGGAGACCCCCCCCCCCCCCCCCCCGCCATATGTGGCACCTGTTGGGAATTTTTCATTATTGATTCTTACCTTATTAATGTTTGTACTACAAGGAATACGTTGTAAAAAGAATCAATCAAATTGATTGATTGGTTTGAGAGATATTAACTCTCAAACATTGGCATTTAATAAGGTTGAAACTAATCATGAAGTGAGTTCCTACATGACTTGGATCATGGAAAAGTTAAGGGTATTTAAATGGCTATGTGACGTCATATTGTTCTAAAAACACATGGTATGCATGGCCATGCACTCGCACATGTGCGGTGCACCGCACACGCGCGCGCGCGCCGGCCGCGGCGTAAAGGGGCTATTGGTGCTTTTAGGCGCACTTTGCACTTTTTGCGACAAATTCAGCCTGTGAGTTGTAATTTGGACTGAAACAGTGTAACTGTTCACGAAATTAAACAAATTTCAGATCTGTTTAAATTCGAAATGGCACCTGTCTAAGGTGCCTTTTAGTTCAAATATTGCAGTTGTTCAGTATGTCTACGGATTGTGACTGTTAAGTGACATCTGTAGAATCACTTAACTGTCACAACTGTTTGCACCTGTTCTAGGCACCCTTTGGTGTCTATAAATAGGGCTGATGGTCAGATCATTTGTTCACTCTGAATTCTCTCTTGCTCTCTCTTTCAAATTTCTGTCTGTTGATTGCAATCTGCTGTGATCAACAGAGTTTCGCCTGTTTTATCTTGGGAGGCAGATTTGCTGCTACCCTACGCAGATTATAAGGGAGCAAATACTGTCTTAAGGAAAGAGTGCAACGCATTCGATTCAAGCATATTTCACTCAATTATTCTCCGCACACCATTTATTTTTCAACAGCACCTAGGTTAAAGCTGATTACTTTATGGAAATTCCTAAAGCTATTTGTGATTTATCAAGTAGTATAAAGCACCGCTAAGCTGCCCGAGATCATCCGAAGATAATAACTTAACCAAATAAAGCAAAATTTCAACTACAACAAATGTCAGTTAAAGCTATTGTTAATAAATTGGGTCAATGGACCCATTATCCGCCCACTAACAGATAATGTGTATTTGTTAGTCTGGATAATTACAGTTAATTAGAGGATATTTATCTCCTAAGTGTTTGAGGTAAATACATCTTTATCTCCTAAGAGTTGGAGGTAAAGCCAGTCTCTAATTGTATCTCTATATAAAGGCTAGAGATATCCCAATAAAAAAAGATAGTCATAGCAATAATCCCTCTCTCTATAGCACTCTCTCTAGAGCAATCACCAAGCTCTAGGATTTGGTTCGTGGACGAAGAACTCGACTCTAGTAGCCGTTTTCGTACCTGCGAAAAAGATCAAGCGTGTTGGAGGCTCGTAACAACAAGGATCCTACGTCGGAATTTTCGAAGACTTCGTACGGTATGTTTTCGAACCCATTACGTGTTACGTGGTAGCACGATAATTGTTGTAATCGTTTCAACATTGGTATCAGAGCATGATTACTTGTTGATTCGCCTTTAACATGCTAGATTAAATAATGTGCATGTTACGATTTTTTCCGGATACATGAATGAGACCCATTATTAAAATTCGAAATTTATTGAGCATGTTTTTCTGAAAAATAATTAGATGTTTTTGTTCTCCTATGGTTGAGGATGAACTCCATAAAATTTCGTGATTTTTGGATGCATGATTTGTGAGAAATCACGATTTTATTTTTCAAGAAAACTGTGATTTTTTCGAGTTTTGGGACTCAAATTCGGAGCATGATATTCTGTTTTTATCATGATCGGTTAGTACATAATTAATCTATGTTGTATAAGCTTTCCAACGATATATCGTACGCATTATTTGGCTTAAAAACGAGAGAGATATGGCATCCCGAAGTTGGCATCGCGGCATGGCGGCGGCTGAAAAAATTAGGGTTTTCCTAGGAAGAGGATGAACAGTGTTACACGCGCGCCACGCGCTCACGCCGAGCCGCCGACGCGCGCCACGCGCTCAAGCCGAGCCGCAGTAGCGCACCACGCGTCAAGCCGCGCTGTCACGCGCCGCCACGCGCCCACGCGCGCAGCCAAGGCTGCTGTAACGCGCCACGCGCCCACGCGCGCGTGCTACTCACGCGCCTGCCAGAACACAGATGCTGCCCCACACGCATGGCGGCGCGTGGAGGCGCGTGAAGGCTGTTTCCGGCCATTTTTGGACCCACCTCCGGCGCGTGAAGCCTTGTATTCGCTTCTGTAAGTTTGTTGTGGTATTAAATTTACCTTTATACCCTCTGTGTGTGTTCTGTTTAATTTTTAAACGATTTTTTCTATGGAAAATTAACTTTAAAATTTTGTTTTATACACACAGAATTTTTATTTAATTTCAGAGGGCATATTAAGGATAAATTTACTGTTTGCCAATTTTTTAGGATTTATCTCTCAGTTTTTGGTCATTTGTGAGTATTTTTGTGGTACTTTTGTGGTTCCCAAAAATACGAATAATGCGTAAATATTATTTTTTGCACTTCGTGAGTAGCAATAAATATTTTTGGAGAGTTATATGACATAGATAAATTATGTCTAATTTGTTACATGCTTGCCTTGATTTGTGTTATGGTTTAAATATACTTTTGAGGTATATTTGTTGGGTTTTTGGTAAATTCACACTTTTAAACCATTTATATTTTCAAGGCCCTTGTCGCCCGTTTTTCCTTGGGAGGAGAATGTGGCCTATTCATCCATTTTATTACCCTGTAACTTCTTATTTGAGTATGCTAGTTTTAGGTTAAATGGATGGATATTAGATTGGCATTCTAAAGAAACTTATGTTTAATGTGTTTACTCTTGCTTTAAGAAAATTCTTTTGAGAATAATGTGCTGTGCGGCATCTCCATTTGTTTTATTGGAGTAGTTTGTAGTAGGATTCTCAAAGATGTTGTATTCTGCTATTTCCCTGTATATTTCGAGAAAGCCTTGTACGGGGATGTAATTTCGCACGCACATTATTCAAACCAGAATTTTCTTAGCATAAGTTATTAGAATGCCAATAGGGCTCAATGGAGTCCTTGCAAATTTAATTGCATGGTGCAATTTTATATTGTTCTAAATTATCATGTGGATGATTTATTATATTGTGGCTTATATGATGATGAAATTTATTGCGAAAAATTACTTGAAAAATATTTTTCCCAACTCACATACATGGGAGATGATTACGAGCTTAGCAGATTTTCGATTTCATGATGTGAGGAAGGATTATGTTTTTCATTTGAATTTTTTGAAATAAAAAAATAAGGATGTATAATTAATGTCTTTTCCTTGCGCAATCTAATGTAGTGAAAATAATGGCCACCAAAAATGTCATAGCTGATCTCGTTAAGGGTGAGAAACTTAACGGAGATAATTATGACGTTTGGCACAAAAAGATGAAATTCATGCTGAACGAACAAGAGCTCGAGGAGCACTTGACCAAGGAGATGGTCGCGCCAACTGAGGCGCAACCCCTAAGAGACCACACTGCCTACCAGAAATGGAATCAGAAAGATCGTAGTGCGCGCTACACCTTGTTGAGCAGCTTGCAAAATGATCTAATTGGGCAGTATGATGAACTTCCAACTTGCAAAGCTTTATGGGATCAGCTCAAGTTTTCTTTTGGTGGAACCTCAACTACGCGGCTTCGTAGCCTTGTGATTAAGTTTGAGGAGTACACAAAAGACCCTAAACATACCATGAGTGAACATCTAAGGATGATGTCCAATATGATTGGTAAGCTAAGGGATGCTGGCCATGCGCTCACAGATGAGCAGCAAGTCAGAGCTGTCATAAGGTCCCTTCCTGCCTCGTGGGCCAATATGAAACAGATATTGACCCACAGTGAAAACATCAAGAACTTTTCTGATGTTTCACAGCATGTCATCCTTGAGGACGAGACTCGAGATACTGACAAGACCCTTGCTTATGTCGCCCAAGGGGGATCGCGCAATGCAAATGGCAAGCGCGAAAGACAAAGTAAGAAAGGCGAGGCTAGCACTTCTGCGCCAAAGGAAGGAAAAATGAAGAAACGCAAGAGAGGAAAACGTGGTGGGAAAAAGGATCTGTCTAAAGTTAAATGCTTCAACTGTCAACAGAAAGGACACTTCGCTCGTGATTGCACTGAGCCGAAGAAGGTACTTTCAGAATCTCTCTCTCAGTTATATGTTTCCTCACATGTGATGGTTGCTCATTCCCAACCTGTGTGGTTTGTGGATACAGGTGCAACAAAACATGTAGCACGTGATCGAGAGGGGTTCGTAGATTATCACCGGATTCCAGCGGGTAGCAAACATATCTTCATGGGAAACAATAGTTCCGAAGAGGTGCTAGGGGTTGGTTCTTACCAGCTCAAGTTGCGCACTGGGCGCACATTGATTCTAGAGGATGTGCGATATGCACCCACAGTTCGGCTTAATCTACTTTCAGTTACTGCTTTATTAGACAGTGGTTTTTCCTTTATTTTTAGGGGTAATAAGTTGGACATTTTTTTGGATGATGTTTTGTTCGGACATGGTTTTCGCATGGATAGTCTTTTTCAATTGGATTTAATTGATTCTCAGTCTTCTTATTCTTATGTGGTGAATGATAATATTGTGAATGATTCTACCACCTGGCATGCAAGACTGGGCCACATAGGCCAAGATAGAATGACTCGTTTGGCTAGAGAAGGCCTTTTAGGCCCACTCGCAAAAGTCAATCTACAAACTTGTGAGGCTTGTTTGGCCGGTAAAGCATGCAGGAAGCCTTTTGGAAAGGCTGTGAGAGCAACTCAACCACTTGAGCTAGTTCACTCTGATATATGCGGACCTATGAGTGTAAAGGCACGCCATGGCGCCTCTTATTTCCTTACACTGATAGACGATTATACGCGATATGGTTATGTGTATCTGATATCTCACCGCTACGAAGCTTTGGACTGTTTCAAACGCTTTGTAGCTGAGGTTGAGAATCAGAAAGAGAAGAATTTAAAAACTCTTCGCACTGACCGAGGACGCGAATATTTGTCAGATCACTTCAAGAAGTTTTGTGAGGAAAAGGGGATACGCAGGCAACTTACTATTCCTAATACTCCACAACAAAATGGTGTTGCGGAAAGAAGGAATAGAACATTGTTAGACATGGTTAGGTCTATGATGGCGCAAGCAAACCTTCCTATATCTTTTTGGGGGGATGCCCTTTTGACTGCAGCCTATATACTTAATCGTGTGCCTTCACAGTCAGTCAAATCCACCCCTTATGAGCTTTGGAATGACCAAAAGCCAAATTTGGATAACTTGCGCCCATGGGGCTCAGCAGGTTATGTTCACAGTACTTCTCATAAGTATGGGAAACTAGGGCCTAGAGCAAAGAAGAGTATCTTTCTAAGGTATTCTGAAAACTCTAAAGGTTATGTAATGTATGGTGAACATCCAAATGGTGGAAGGACTGAAATAGAGTCTCGTGATGTCGATTTCATAGAGAGTGATTTTCCTAGCATTGGAGATGCGAGTAAGAATCTTGACCTCTATGAGTTAGAGGAGGTTGAACCCACTTTACCATCTTCAAGCGAAGGTGGGGAATTAGTTCCTCATCCGGTTGTCGCTGAAGATAGTGTAAGTGACCTTCAACCTAGTGGGAGTATCCCAGACAGTGGGAGCACACCACAAGGACCATCAGGTCAACAAGATTCTCAACTGCGCAGAGGTGCACGAGGAAGAGTTCCACGTCGTCGTTTTGAGATTGACGGTGAAATTCTTATGTGCACTCCAAATGATGAGGACGAGCCTACTTCTGTGGAAGAAGCCTTATCTTCATCTGCTAGAAATGAGTGGATGGCTGCAATGAAGGATGAGTTAAGCTCAATGGAAAAGAATCGAGTCTGGGAGTTGATTGACCTTCCGCCAGGGCGCAAGACTATTGGAAACAAGTGGGTTTTTAAAGTCAAACGCAAGGTAGATGGGTTAATCGACAAGTATAAGGCACGTCTTGTGGCGAAAGGCTATACCCAACTGCGGGGTGTGGACTATGAAGATACTTTCTCCCCAGTGGTGAGATTTGCTTCAATTCGTCTGATCCTAGCTATTGTCGCCCAGCAGGATTTAGAACTTTTTCATATGGATGTTAAGACTGCGTTTCTCAATGGAGAACTAGACGAAGAGATTTATATGGCTCAACCCGAGGGTTTTGAAGTCAAAGGACATGAGCGCAAAGTTTGCCGTCTCAAACGTTCTATATATGGTCTCAAACAATCGTCTAGGCAGTGGTACTTTAGGTTTCATCATGCCATTACCTCTATAGGTTTTGAAATGATTGAACAAGACCATTGCGTTTACGTAAAACGATCCAAGAAAAATATTCTAATCCTTTCTTTGTATGTGGATGACATTCTTTTAGCTGGAAATGACATGAGTTCCATTGTCGCCACTAAGCAGTGGTTGTCCTCAACTTTTGAGATGAAGGACATGGGAGAAGCTAATTATGTGCTCGGGGTTAAAATCATACGTGATCGTCCAAAGAGACTTCTCGGTTTGTCTCAAGAGACATACATCAAGAAAGTCATTGAACGATTTCGTATGCATAACTCAAAACCCATAGACACTCCAATGGACAAGGCGTGTACTTTAACCACAGACCAATGCCCAAAGAATGATGAGGAAAAGAATCGGATGTCCAAAGTGCCTTACGCGGCTGCAGTAGGAAGTCTGATGTACGCTATGCTGTGTACGCGTCCAGACATCTGCTATGCCGTTGGAATGGTGAGTCGTTATCAGAGTAATCCTGGACCCGCTCATTGGAATGCGGTGAAGAGGATCCTTCGATACTTGCGTGGAACCGCTGATCTCGTCCTGTGTTATCATGGTGGAGACTTGAGACTGAGAGGATACAGCGATGCTGATTGGGGCGCTGATAGAGATGAGCGCATATCCACTTCGGGTGGAGCTATCTCTTGGCACAGCAAGAAAAAGTCTTGCATCGCCCTATCCACGATAGAGTCGGAGTATGTTGCTTGTTCAGCAGCAGTCCAGGAAACTGTTTGGTTGAGGTCATTCTTACAGGCTCTAGGGGTTACAGCTCATGCAGATGAGTCTGTCACTGTTCACTGTGTCAATACAGCTACCCTAGATTTTGTAACGGACCCCAAAATATCAAACACATAGGCCTTCGTTATCACTTCATTAGAACTTTAGTTGCGCAAGGAGAGGTGTCCATGAAACATATACCTACTGGCAGAATGGTGGCTGATCCTTTGACCAAGCCCATTGCTAGAGATGTTTTCCTTTCTCACATTAGGAGTATGGGACTACGTAGGTTTTGATATGTTTATGGCATCTTATGTACTTGACATTTATTATATTAAATTTTCATTCCTTGATTTGAGTTTATTTTGGAATGAATGGATAATCTTTGTGATTACATATACATCCTTATTGAGAGTGTCACCAGGCTCGAATTGACCCACTCACACGGGTAATTCACCTTGGCGCTAAGATAGCGAGCAAGATGAGACATAATTGTCTTAAGCGCCAAGTGGGCGAATAAGATGATACAGCTTATAAAGCAAACATGTCGCCTTAGTTGGAGCTAAGATGAGACCTAATAAATGTAGGTCGATCATAGAGTATCTCCACAACTCTATGTAGCCTGTTTACAGCCGAATGTGAGATTTCAGGCAGGCACTATGAGAGTGACTGGGCTGAAAAACTCAGGTTAGGCGCTTGTACAGCGACTAGACTTAGATTCGTATGGCGTATTTATTATACATTTATGTGACACGCCCTTGCGGGTTACGCCATAGCATGCAAATCATACTGCATGTGCTAAATGCAGACCGACAGTGGGAGTGACGAATGAATCCCTGCTTCGTCACTGTGTGAGCCACTTGGATCAAAATTTTTGATCATATATGGTACCCTTTTCACCTTAGACTATGTCATGAAGAGGATACTCAATGTCGCTACTTTAGCATGTACCCTTGGATCATGGATGATGCGGTCTCGCGGGGCATGTCTAGGAAAGCGGTTGGGTCTAATTGGAATGACATGAGGGCTTTGGGAAGAAAGTTCAATATTACATCATGTTGTGTGATTCATAGCCCGGGCGACTTTGTCGATTTTCGTTTCGATATGAGTCATGAATACATAACATATGAGAGGTTTAACACTGCTCATTATGAGGGATTTGAGAGTGTTTAATCTGGTGTAGTTGAACTATCTGGGGTACATACGAGATTTATTGGAGTGATGTATTGTGTTAGTTTGGTGATAACTTAATACAATACTCCTCAACTGGACATCCTTTCTCGTAGGTCGCACGTTCCATTTCCTGTATGAGGAGATGAGTGGACGAGAGATAAAGAGGGACTACGATTTATTTGCCCTGTGTGTGGGCGAGTGGGAGCTGTTAATAAATTGGGTCAATGGACCCATTATCCGCCCACTAACAGATAATGTGTATTTGTTAGTCTGGATAATTACAGTTAATTAGAATATTTATCTC